>JAXIUT010000009.1:26710525-26727512 GCA_035586675.1 Eurytoma californica | reverse complement strand
TTTTTCTGAAAAAGAGTGATTTTTCACTCCAATAGAGTGATTTTCTGAATTTTTCACTCTTCTACATTATCAGAGTTCTGAACTTTCTCATTCATTCTACAAAACAGTTTTTAATGTTCAAGTATAAAAATAGAATAATCGACTCGCATCTGATTTGCTCAAAGACTCTTATAGCACGATTTTATCGCGTTACATCACAAAAAATTTCCTTGATAAATATGTCCACGTGTAATTAATTATTTAACCGTATTAAAAATTCTCTTTAATCTGATAAATCAGCGTGGACGCGGCAAAGCACATGTGGCCAAAGGACCTGGAGGCAATCTACAGCCGCGTGAAGGATCTGCCGACTAGCGAGGGATTCCCTCCGAACACCCGACCGTTCTTCTACCAGGAGGTGATCGATTTCGGCGGCGAGGCCGTCTCCAAGAAGGAGTACAATCACCTCGGTGCCGTGACGGAATTCAAATTTGGCCGGGAGCTGAGCAATGCCCTCCTGGGGCGCAACCCACTCAAGTGGTTCGTCAATTGGGGCGAGCCTTGGGGACTCCTCCCTTCCAGCGACGCTGTTGTTTTCATCGATAATCACGACACTCAAAGAGAATCCGGCGACTTACCTATCACTTACAAAAACTCGAAGCCTTACAAGGTCTGCGGAATATTGTTTTGTATATCGTAGATTCGGATAAAATTGGATAATATCTGCTTATCAAAAAAACTGAATAACGATTCGATCTCGTTTTCATCGATAATTTAATTTGACATTTTTCTGCTGATATACATCTATATTTTTACTTTTATTTGAGATAGTATTATCTAATCCATGATATAATATACTTTTTTTTTAAATAATTAGATGGCAGTGGCTATGATGCTGGCCCACCCCTACGGGATACCCCAGGTGATGAGCTCGTTCGATTTCCAAAGTAAAGATCAGGGCCCACCAGCCGATGGCTCCGGCAAAATCCTTTCGCCGAGCATCAACCCTGACAAAAGTTGCGGTAACGGCTGGGTGTGCGAGCACCGGTGGCGTCAGATCTACAGCATGGTCGGCTTCCGAAATTACGTGGGCGATGCGGGACTGAGCGACTGGTGGGACAATGATAATTACCAGATTTCATTCTGCCGTGGGAATCGAGGATTTATTGCCATCAACGCTGATCACGTGGATCTGAATCGAAAATTGAAGGTTTGCTTACCCCCGGGTACCTACTGTGACATCATCTCCGGTGAGAACGAAAATGGTAGATGTACGGGCAAGACGATCGTCGTAGACGGCAGTGGAGAGGCAGTCATTGAGATTTCGACTAATGAGGACGACGGAGTTCTTGCTACCCACGGTGGTGTAAGTACTGACTCATAATTTTAATTTTAAAATGTACAAATATTGTACTAGGAAACTAGCGTTAAAATGATTAAAATAAGAATAAAATTGATATCCAACTAATTTAATTTTTTTTGCAGGCAAAAATTGCGTGAAACATTTAGCATGGCAAATTTGTAGCGCTTGAGATTCATTTGGCGAGCTCATCAATCACGAAATAAATTAGTGCGTAAAACTTAATTAGAGTGTAACTCTAATTAATGACAATATTTTTATAAATGTGTATTAAAAAAAAATTTAATCTGAAATCGATACGTAATAAAAACAAATTTGAAATTACTTTTCAACGAATTTATTTCAACAGAAACAATGCACTGTTCGCTGTTCACCGTTAATTTACTACTATACATAACACGACCTGAGGTCGTTCGAAGTTTTACAAGGCAGCCTTTACAGGTCTAAAGAGTAGGGTGAAAGGGACTAATAAGGAACAGGGTGAACGTAACCATTGCTCGGATTATTGAAGGACATCGAAGGGGTGGTTTGAAGAAAATTGATAAAAAGAATGGCGAAGAGAATTTGGGAGTTCTGTAGTATCACAAAAATTGCTGTCTTCGTTCACTCTTTTTTTTATATATATAATCGCACTTTTACTCATTCTCGCTTGCACTCAAAGGTCCTCCTTTCATCCCGAAGTATAATCGGCAGTTAAAGAAGTTCTCCTAAATAAAATACTATGTTTCCATTACTTTTTTTTAAAAGCACTGTATAAATAAATGCCTAAGCGCAATATATACACGTAATAATTGTAAATAATGTATATAATTATAATAATAATTAAACGGTTAATTAAGTAAAAGCCGCTATCGATTAACACAAGTGCTGCTTGTGCGTTTCGCGCCGAGATCGAGTCGCGTGTTCATTTTTGCCGCAAAACGCTGCCAAAAGAAATTAAGTACGTTATAAAATACATGTATACATATCTTCTGTTTCTTCTTTTCTTTTTAAATTCGATATAACTCGCACCGTCGAACATTAATAATTTAGGCACATGACAAAGTAACCTTTAAGGTGTTTTCATCTTGAAAAATTTACACGTCTAAAAATACTGTTCGTCGTACGAATCGATCTTTATAGTTGCCTTTTATAACAATGTATAATATATTTATATCTTTATCTCTCTCTACTCCTCTATCGTAGTCAATTTATAATCGAAGAGCCGACAGCAATTAAGGCAACCTGTGCGCTTTAATTATAAAGGGAAATAAAATACAATAGTAGGTACGATCATTTACAATACGATAATTTGTTGGCGGCTTATCCTCTAAAACTCGTGTGTGCAGCGGTAGTAAGTGGAGGCATTAGCAAAAATATCGCTTACAATAACTTTTTATTTCTTTTTTATTTATTCTGGTTACCTATCGCGTATAAAATCTCTCATGAAACGTCTATACAAATAAAAAGAAACAACGATTTTGAGCAAACACGCGTCCGCGCGCACTCTCGCCTCCCGCGCCGTCGAGTCCGTTCTTCACGGCGTCGCTGTTTCGCCAAGTTATCACTCCCGATGATAAAAAGCGAAGCGGTCGTTCGCTCGGTTCGCGTCAGTCGCGATCGGCGAACGAGGGCCGCGGGACTCGCAGAACCTCGCGGCAAAAGTCAAGGCACATTATGTCGATGAGCGGACGCGTCTCTGTCGTTTATTGCACGTGGATCGTCGGATCCTCTGTCGCTCCTTATCACACACTCATGTATACACATTCAGTTTCGCTGTATGTCGCGTTCAGTTAAGTACGCTGGAAGTAAGTCGTTTGTACAATCGTTATACGCACATCGAGGAAAATATAGTTATGGTTACATTGATGATGCAGATTATAAAACTATAAATAAACAACCACTAATAATGCTTGAATAAAAAAATGTAAAAAAGCTCCGCTTAGTTACTTTAATTGCACAAGCGCGTTAATTATTTTAATCTTCAAGCCGTAAATTTTTGAAATTTGACACATTTTTCTGACTCGCGTTTTATAAAAAACTACACAATAAAACGGGTGAGGTAACCCTCATAATCTTCAAAATGTGGAAGAGTGAAAAACCACTCGAAATGAGTGATAACACAGCCAATCTGTATTTTTTCTGAAAAAGAGTGATTTTTCACTCCAATAGAGTGTTTTTCTGAATTTTTCACTCTTCTACATTATCAGAGAAAGTAACCACGACTTTATTTCCCCGGTGTATGCGACGGGCTACGCGCCTAGCCGTCGTCTTGAAAATAATCGTCCGATCCTCGGACGGGGTGTGCTGGCGGCGGAGCAGCCGTGTGCGGTCATCGGTGCCTGAGGGGCTTCTTGAAGAGCGGCGGCTGCTTGGCGAGCTGCCGGTGGGGCCGCTCGGGCCGGGGGGCCCGAGCGGGGTCCTCTGCCTCCCCGAGCTTGGCGCGCATCGCCTCGAGCCTGATGCGCTCCTTGACCGCCGCGGTGAACTGCTCCGCCGGGATGCGTCAGTTGGCGCCGGCGCTGGACCGCCGACCCGGCTGGGACTGCTGGGCCTGGGCGGCGGCCGCGGCCGCGGCTACGGCCGCCGCCGCGCTCAGGGCCGGCGGCAGCGGCGACTGGTGGCAGTGCGCGCAGTGCAGGCACACCGTGCACGCGCCCAGCTTGCGCGCCAGCAACACGCGGAGCTTCAGCGCCGGACCCAGCTTCATGCCCATCGGGCCCGTCAGGTGCTCCTCGGACAGAAGCGGCAGGGACGCGCCGTCGATCCTGTGCTCTCGAAAGTTCTGCAATGTGAAGGATCAATGAGTTAGATGATTGTTACATATTTTTTATTTATTATTGTAATTAGAAATGTTTTTGTAATGCGATCATTTTTAATAGATTTTTATTCATTTTAACAAGTTATGAGAAATGTAAATTACTGTTTCCCTTACATTAAAATGCATTTATGATCAAATTTAATTTTGGAGTTTTTAAATCGAATCTCGAAATTTGATATGATGGGTGAGAATGAGGTCGTGAACGGACGTTTTTATGTTTGAAAAAATATCAGGGTTCTATAAATCTATAATTTTCTATGACCATAATCCATATTAGCTTACATAATTAACCATATGTTAATTTTCTAAAACATTAATAAGAAACTTTTTTTTACGGGCTTTGCATTTAATGTATCTTTTATAGAAATGCGCAACTATATCGCTCGCTTAATTTTAATAGGGTCGCCGTATATTTAATAGTCATTGTATGATATAGTCATTTTAAATGAAGATTGAATTAAGGGTAATGAGACTGTACAGATTGACTAGCATAATTGAAAGGAATAGAAATCGTACAGGTTCTTTCATCAGTATAATTTGGGTCATGTATTAGAATTACGTACAACTTATAAGCGCATTGAATTTAAATACTTAAATATATGTGTACTATAAGTAATTATAGAATCAATTAAAATCATTCGTTATTCTTGCGATTTAAATGAATCAGTTTTGCAATGAAATTCCTCGCAAGACACCTACATCAAACGGCACGTCACAAAAGCGAAGAAATCGCGAGAAATACTGACCGCAAGAAAAACCTGACGAAACTCTCGAAAAGATTGCAAAGCAACAAAAGGCTCGGACAATCGAAAAAAAATCGGAATAGCTCGGCACGCGAAACCCTTTTGCAAAGGTCTCGCGCGAGCAATAAAAGGCAATCGCGTCCCAGCCTATAAAACCTTGGGCGATACAATTAGCGGTAATCATCGCGGCGAGCGTTTTACGGCGGCGTTAAGCGCCGCCTAATCGGCGTCGCGCGCGAAACGAGGGGAGGCCTGGCCGGGCCCGCGTCCGGTCCATTGAGTCGCGCCCCTCGCGGGGTAATTGCCGCGGCTCGCGAGCGCGGCACGCGAGTGCATGAGCGGGGCCGCCGCGCGGGCGCCTTTATGAATGAAATATTCAGCGGCGTAATGCGAGACTCGCGGCGCACGCAACGCTCGTGCGGCGCACGGGAGGAGGGGAGGTGCAACCGGTTGCACCTCCGGCCGCGGCCTTGCTGATCGCAGGACCTGCGCCGCGATCCCCTCGCTTGTAAATACCGAGCGCGCACGCCTCGCCGGACTCTACGTACACACTTTCTAGCGGGCGAGGCTGCGCTCTTGACAATGTCGAGATCATTGCCGCTCCTTGCTGCGAGTGCGCACACGTCTTTGCGCGGGCCTTTTAAAAAAAAACACGTTCAACGGATGAATGGAACGAGATTAACGCACCTCGAGCATATGTGTAACTTATAGCGCCGCTCGCCGAGGTGTACACCTTGCTCTACCTAAGTATCTATCGCGGACGTGTCTGATTCTGATAGCGCAGTCGAGTTTTTCATTCATGCTGATACGCCACTTGCTAGGAGAGTTGTTCGAATGTAACTTTTTTATTGGGCACTTAGGCGATTATTAACTGTCATGAGCTTGACGGTAATTAGATCATCAATTACAAATGTGTGCTTACATGATATCGCACAAACGGCATTATGCTAATGAAATTTGTTTAGTATAAAGTGCATCTAATCTAAGTGTTTTTTTACAGAGGCTTAAGTAATTGTGATTTTCGACTATGTAATAAAATTAAACGTCCCAGTACAACTCCTCCGACTTATTAAAAAAGAGCTAATAAAAGCGAGCCTAACCGAAAGGCCTTAGGTAGTCCGACTCATTAATCGGCAATCGTGCAGCGGCTGACTTTGGTACACACGATGTTATCTGCGCGAGTCGGCGGGACAGTGCGCGGCGCGCGCATTACGGCCTCGCAAAATATAACAAATCTTTTCTCAGATTACCTCTGCGAGCGAGAGGAGGCGCAGTGGGGGAGGGGGCCAAGGTGGATCGGGGCGAGGAATAAGGCCCCGGAGCGGCGAAAAAAGGGAGGAGGAGGTGGAGAGGCCCCGGCTCCGAGCAGCTGCAGTCAAAAAGAATACGGCGTAATGTATCATCCGGGCGCATGCACCGCGGGCTGCCGGCCGCCGCACCGGCTCCCATGCACACATGCGCGCACCGCCGCCGGAAGACAACCTTATATTTTCTCCGCGCGAAACTGGTCTTCGCGCATCCACGCGACCGACGCCTCCCTCATTATACCGGCTGCCAAATTTTATCATCGCACGCCTCGTAAAGTTTTATACGCGCGCGCCCGGACTCCTGGGAAAAGAATCTAAGGCGCGGTGCAGATCGGGCCCTGGCTAGCTGCCGGACCGCGTCGACCGCAAATTCCTCGAAACTAGCCGAGCTGGATATATACACTTGCCACTTTGCGTTTGCATCGCCGCTAGACGCGGTGTGGGAGTGCGAGACCCGGAGCCACTCGCACGGAAGTCCCCCTCCGCGCCGGGAGTCGCCGGCCGATTTTCACTCGGAGCTGCCTTTTTTCGACCGCGCCTCGCGTATCTCCGGCGCAGATCGACGTTATTTCATTAGCGCGGAATTGAAACCAGAATTCAATTAATACCCGATTAACGAGTGCGCGATAAAAGTGCGCGAAAAAAGGGGTTTAATCTGAAATTTATGTAATCTCCTATTAATCTCATATTTGCGCGCTATCGGTAAATTATAATTAAGCGGGCGGCATAGCGAATGCGGAACGAGCCCGCGCTAAATCAGCTGCTTGACAGAGGCGTTTCGCAAAGGAAAATTTCGGAACACACCGCGATAAAATTCGGCGGGTATAAAGTTTCCCTCTCACCTCCGGGGCAGGCGAGTTTCACTCCGGGGAAAATTTAGCAGTCGCGGCTTAGAGGCGTACAAGAGAGCCTCGGCGCGCGCTCGTGCAAGCGGCCGCTCGCGCGCCCGATGACCTTATAGCTGCACACGCTCCGCCACGCCCAGGCCACGTCTCTCCCTCTCGCTCTCTCTCTCTCTCCCTCGGACGTTTTTTTTTCACCTTTTCGCCTACCTCTAAGGCGCTCGCGGCTCGGCTAGAGCGGCAATTCTCTCTCCTTCTCTCTCTCTCTCTCTCTCTCTCTCGCTCGCTCGCCGGCTCGCTCTCGGGTGGAGAGAGGCAACGATCTCTCGAACCAGATCCTTATACACGAGCTCTCGCGGTTAACCGCCTGCGAGCTGAGAGCGCCGGGAGAAAATTCATCGCGGACCTTGCGGTGCGCCGTGCGAGCGGCTGAAAAATACGAGCTACACCCGACCTGGTACCTTTTTTGCGCGACTCTACACGCAGCCGTGATACTTTCGCGTTTTCCGCGAGCCGCGGGTTCAACTTTGCGCTTCAACGATGCCCCGGGTATATATACTACTGCGTACAACTAATTTCCAGCGGAGCGGCTTCGTGAGCTAATCTAATTAATAATAAATTATTTTTAAACAATACAACACGGTTCTGTTAAATGCATTGCTCTGTCACTAATTTAGTACCATTTACTGCTATTATCTTAATTTTGAAAAATTAAGTATTACGCTTAATGTTTGTAAAATGAAGATAGTGGCGTTAAAACTTGTTTCAGAGTATTTATTAGTGAGCATTAAGAAAACGTTTTTCAGTGAATAATTCAATCGCCATTAAATTTTAATTAATAGAAAATTTATTCCGTCGGTAGGCTAAAGCAGCGAGGCTTGAAGTTTTTTAGGAGCAGCGCGCACGCGAGCCCTTTGAATTCAAGTAGGAGATACGTAGAAATGTGTCGCGATCGGGCCGTATAAAGGAGGAGCGGGAAGAAGCGCGCGGTGCGAATAAAAGGGACGCGAGAAGAAGTAGCGGTGGCAGAGCGGCGGCCGGTGCGTGGCGAATCGCAGCTGGAATTTATGAGTCGCGCCGGAGTTGCCCTAATGGCGAGTTATCGTTCCAGGCTTCCCCCGGCCACGGAATCTCGCGAAAATTTATCAAGGACATCCATTTGACGGCTCCGGCCAATAACAAAAAACGCCTCCTCGTCGTCTCCAAGATTTACGCGGGAGAAATCCACAAATTTATAAATAAGTTATACACGCCCTTCTCGAGAAAACGGTGAAAACGGCGAATAATATTGTTAAAACGGAGAAGAGCGAATAGCGACGCCCAGGTAAAGTAAGCGCCTACCTGGCAAAACGTCGTGTTTACCAACAAACCGCAGAATTTTAATGAACTCTAAAAAGTGAATCGGCGAAGTAGCGGCGCCGGGATAAGCGCACCTGCGCGAGCGGCTAATTAATTTTTGCCATCGAGCGCGCATGCACGAGCTTTTCCGTGTGTGTGTGTGTGTGTGTGTGTATACGTACGCGCGCACGTCACGGCGGCCCGGGCGATTTGCATTCTGCGCAAGATTTATATATACGCCTGCGCGGCGGTAGGCCGTGCCGCGCGTCGATCGGGGTGCGATAAAGGCGCTGATTGACTGTTGAAACGCATCAAACTTGACGAAACGGCTCGCTCGCGCCGCTTCCTGCTCCTCCCCCCCTCCTCTTGCCTCGGCGGAGAAAGGTAGTCACCGCGGGGGGAGCGAAATTAACCTTCTCAATTAGCCTTAGCAAGCGGACGGCCGAGGGGGAGCTCGTTAACATTTTTACGGGGCAGCGTTTGTGTACGAGGCCTCGCGGCTACTTACGGCGGAGATGAAAATCTCCCCGGGACGAGTGACACGATCACCAATATTTTACTACGCGCGGGGACAACTCGCTCGGTGCTTATAGACGAAAAGCCGCTGTATTCCCCCGGATGGGCCGCGCTTGATTGATGGTGGATCGATAAACGGCCGACCAAGCAGGTGATTGATAGGTATTTAAAGGTTTATCAAATTGAATAAATGTTTAATTGACTTTCGGAGCGCAGCGGGACGTCCCCGGGCCATTAAGTTGCATGACAAATGACGTGGCCATTAAAAACGCATTTTTTATGAGTCCACCGGACTCCGTACGATTATTTTGATATCGTTATTTGTAATGTAAGTGACTGTCGTATCGAGATCGGATCGAAACAATCTAGTCACCGCTTCTAACAACTAGTCTCCTTTTACGCCCGGCTGATGATTTAATGATAATCTTCCCAGGTGACCTGAACGAATATTAAACTCTTGAAGAGCTATCAGTGTAATAATATAAATGACATATTATTACGAATGATAAGTAATATTTTATCTAAGCATTTAAATATGTATCCTACAAAAAACTTCCATATTTAATACTGATTCTATAGATACAACTTGAGATGTGTTTCCTTTTCGGAACTTAGCGATGGACGATTCACATTTCTAACAATTGTTTTTAATTATTTTCCTTTCGATGGCCTTCCAATGTAAGCAGCGAAATAGCTGCACTAAAGCAACATCCCTTAGGCGCAAGTGGCAATGAGAGCGTACCGGTGAAGGTCGCCGTTCGTCGGGGATGCGCGCGGCGGGACCTCCTCGACGTCGGCGTTTTATCGGCCGGCTATCTGCTGTAGGCCGGCGTCCGAGTACGCGTCCCGCGAGTCGCCGGGGGGAGCCGCGGGTGTTTGGACCCCCTTACCTCCTCCGTTCGGGGAACGCCCGCCCGCGCGTCCCTGCGTTATAAGCAGCGGGAGGGGCCCGATACAAGATACTGCCACGTGCTACACGCTGTTCGCCACCAGAAGAAAACGCGAGCCGACATTCTTCCACGAGGCCCCTTTTGTGCCGCACGGCCCTTTGTGCGCAGCCCGGGAGCCCGGGACACATGCGGGGCTGCGGATCGCGTGCGAGCCGACTGAAAAGACGCGGATTGACGTCCCTCAAGGGCCGCGATAAGACGCAAGATTGACCATCGACGGATGCGCTATTTCACGTTGAATAAAATCCAGCGTAAAAATTTAGCGTAGAAATCTTACTGCACTTAGTGGATATCAATTTTTTCAAGTTTCGCAGCTACACGAAGGCAACGTCGTATTTTGCAGTGGAGCTGGATTTTTGTATTAGAATTCGGAGAAAAGAAATATAATTGCAGAGTGCATCTTATCCACCTGAGAAAATACGCGCGGTTCGGAATTAATAAGTCGGCGTACGCATCAGGGCGGAATGAAACTGGACGATAGCGGCGGGGCCGCGGTGGCACGCAAGAGCCGAGGCGACCGCTCGAGCGGCCGCGCTGCAGGAATTTTCTCATCGGCTCGCTCGCTCGTACCTCGTCTCATCCCTAATTGATTAACTCTGTACTGCTCCGTGTCGAAATCTCGCTACCGCGTCGCTCGTCCTCTCCTCCTTTTTTTTTCCTCTCTCGCTCGCTCGCCGTGCCCCGATGGCCGCGCGTCACTGCCGCGCCGCGGGCCACTAATATAACGAGCGACCGCTATGCCCTCGCCGAAAGAGAGGAGGGAGAGAGAAAGGGGACTCGCTCGAAATTTTAATTGGATAACGGCCCGCAGGCCGGGCGCGTACGCCTTCGGAAATTCGACTACTGTCGATCATCGACTCCCGGCCTCCCGGTGGCCCTTAACGAACCCGAGCGGGGATCACGCGCCGTGGCGTAACGCGCTTTGTCGGTTTTTCGCGCGTGCACTTATGTCCCCGCAGTGAGGTCACCGTCAAAAATATTAACTTTCCGTTTGCGATCAGAAAACTTGACTTTTTATCACGAAACAACGATCTAACAAGGAATGAAATTCTCGTCCGTAGATTTTTTCATTTTACAAGACTTGCTGGAATAATTTATAATTGAAAGGCCGACGAGGATAAGTAGACAACCGCGCATAATTAATTAAAGACACGCGCGTCGGGCTCGAAAAAAGTATGAACGACGAAGGTCCGAAATGCATAATCGCGAGAAAAAGAAGGAGGCAGGGAGGGCCCCGTTAAATATACGAAATGCCGACAAAGCATCGGCGTCGTATCTCAAGCGGGGCCGGGGAGGTGTACACGAGTTTCTCCTCTCACGGGGCGACTCGTCGATCGGTAGAGTCGGGTTTCAAAGGTCGGCCCGATGCATCTCTCCCCGCGCGAGGAGTCAAAGGTTGAACACGCGCTACACGCACGCAACGTCGCGGGGAGACGGGGGACCCCGAGGGCCTATTACCGCCGCGCGGTACACGTCCGCCTGTTTTGCCATAACTCGGGCTAAATAAATATCGGCCGCGCGGCGCGCCTGCGTGTACAATGCAAATGCGATCCCCCCCTCACGCATCGGCGCCGAATCGCCCGCTTTCTTTATGCGTCCCGATGTCGGCGACGAGCTCGTGCTCCCGCCGCTTGTTTTCCCTTGCGGATATCGGGGGAATCGCGCTCGCGCGGCCGTCACCTTTGATATCGTGGACTGAACGTTGCTGGTGTAGTAAGAAACACTTAATAATAGATTGTTTATCAATTAATCTACTACAGATTCGAGCTTCAAATTCTTTAGCTTCGATCGCTGGATGTAGTTTCTAATCTTTTTTCTGTGAAAATCTCGGTATAGGCTGAAACTTCAGAGATAAGCTGCAATTCCCTAGATTTCCACTAAAAAGATAAAGAGTAATAGTGATTAAAATTGAAATTATAATTAAGAATTTATCAAGTGTCCTCAGTTTAAGTATATTAAGCATATGTTGAACTTGATTGTAGGAAAATAAACATATTATTGTTATCAAATAGAGAAAATATCTAAGTGTAAATCGAAATATTGCAAAACAACTCCGTGTACCAAGCATGTTGCTCCTTACTAAAAATTAGTACGCGCGATAAATCTCGTGTGATTCGCAACCGACGCAGCAACCCAATTCTGCGGAAAAAAAACTCCAGCTGCACCGGGGAATACCGCGCTACAAAGCATTTTTCCCCCGAGGGACTCGTTACAATTTTCGCCAAAACAGAAAGACACGATACCCACTCCCGATCTCCGGGCGAAGCGAGCTTGCACACCTCGTGTAGCGCGATTAAATCGGATCCCCCGCCATTTCAATTACACACCGGGCGAAAAAGCGATTGCGACAGCG
Source organism: Eurytoma californica (assembly GCA_035586675.1). NCBI lineage: Eukaryota > Metazoa > Arthropoda > Insecta > Hymenoptera > Eurytomidae > Eurytoma > Eurytoma californica. The sequence goes on along the minus strand of JAXIUT010000009.1, from coordinate 26,715,324 downwards.
GCGGCGCAGCCGAGCGGTTCTCGCGGGCTGCCCCCCGTGCGCGCCGATGGCGCGGGCTCTTTCCGCGATTTATTGGCTAATTACGCGGGGCAACGTCGTTGCGCAATCCACGCGCCCAATTTCGTTTCCGACGCGCGGCGCCGAGGATCTAAACGACTCGCGGGTATCCGCTTACACGGCGCACGCGATGCCACTTTCGCGGGGCGCGTTTATAAATCGCCGCCCCGCTCGGCGGCTTGTCGCGCTCTCCGGCCTTTTTTTCCCTCTTCCCCCGCGCGTTATTTCGCGCTATTTATCAAAGCTCGGGCCCGCGTGGGAGTCGAATTAATTGCGTCGCGCCGCGGGCGGAGGTCGGCCTCTCGATTTTATCGCGCCGCTTCTGCGCCGCTCGATTCGACTCTCGGACCTCGTTGAGACGTAAAAATTTTAATCTCCCGAGCACAATGTGTACGCGCACAAAGGGAGCGAGCAGATTTACTCGAAACTCCGAAAGAGACGTGCGCTCGGCAATCTTATCGGCGCCGGAGCAAAGCTGCGGGGCGATGAGTCCGGTCGATATCGGGCGAAGCGAGTCGAAGGCGTGTAGGTGGCGACGCGCCTCCGCGAAACGGCCGGCGAGCCCCGATAACGCTCGGTGTGCGTCTCAATCGGCTTATCGGGGCTCCCTCGGTGGCTCGTTGAAAAATGAGGCGCGCGCGCGCGCGGCGAAGGGCGAAGTAGCGGCCTCGCCGGAACGAGGAGGGACGGCCGTGAACGAAAGGGCGGACCGAGCGCATTCCTGCACGTCCGCGTGTCCGCCCAGTAGTGGCTCCCTCGGCCGAATCTCCCGCTCCCTGCGCCCTCCGCCCGCTCCGGCTCCCTCCGTCGTATAATTAAGCATTAAATTATAAGCTCGGGCCATCGGAGCGACGCGATATTCGCTGCTGCCGTTCGCGCGCGCGCGCGCCGACCTACAAGTAATTACCTCGGGAGCGAGAGACGCGCGCGAGCGTATATGGGCAGACGCGCGAGCGTCGGCGAGATGTGCTTTAATTCAATCCGGAGGCAATCTGCGCGCCGTGTAGAGACACGCTCGCGAATTTCGTGCGGTAGCTCGGTATGAGAGCGCGCCGGCTCCTCCGATCGGCGATGCTCCGAACGAGTAATGGCTTTTAACGTTTATATGCTCGCGCGTTGATGTGCGTATGAGCCCACACTACGATATCTCCCGCAGCTGCAGTGTGTGCGCGTCTTCTTGTTTGGCTTCTCCTGGAATAACGATTTTTTTCTCCTCGCTTACTTTGTAAACGATTTCTACTAATTTACCTTTGAGACGAGTTAAAACTTCCGCACTAAAATTGTAATTTAAATTACTGGAACGCATAAAGTTCGCCTACCAAAAAAGGCGTATAAAGGAGGCAGGGTGCTCGGAGCCGTGAAGCTGTTCACCGCGGGTGAAAATAGATTGCGTCCGTTCGAGCGTGCGTATACGAGGGATAATTAGTAAAATTAACGAAGTGCCATTAGAGGTAATTGACTAACACGAGAAGCGGCGGCGTACCGGTCCTACTGTGCGCGACTCGTTCTACTTAGCGAGCGGACGCACGCACGCGCAGCCTCACCTTGACGCGGGGCCCCGGCGCGTTCACCGAGCGAACTCGATTGCCTATAAACGCAGCCGCGAGACGCATCAATCTCCGGGCCGAAGCGAGCCCGACTGTACGGGGAAAGCCCGGCGGAGCGTCGCGTATCGTGGGGCGGGGGCGGGAGGAAACGAGGTGGTTTCGCGGAGAAGCCGCAAGCCGTTCCGCGTCCCCGCGCGCCGGACAGCCCCGCGGGGGCAGCGATCGTTAAAACAAATAGTCGGGACACCCGCGCGCTCGCGCCCCCGCCGACCTTTTCCCCATCCTCCCGTCGGCGGCCGTGCGCTCGCGTCATCGCCTCGAGAGGCCGGATGAATTATGCATCCGAGATGATGATGATGACGATGGTACGAGGATGCGCGAGGAGAGGCTTTGACCTAGTAGCGATCGGTATTTTTCTTTTTTTTTTTAGTGCGATGGCTTTTGCCGCTGCGCGGTGTATAAGTCGTTCGTATGCGAGGAATGGGAGATGAAAGGCGAATCTAACTGCCGAGCCGTTCAATTTTCATAGGCGGACTTAGTGATGGACTGCCTTTTGTGTACAAGAGCGTAGGCTCGCTTTTCAGAATGGTAATGCTACCGTTAGCAAGCGGATGCCTCTTGCTCGGAGAAGCGCGAACATTTTTTTCTCCTCGCGGGAGAGGAATATCCACAGGCATTTTGTCGGAAATTTTTATATTTTTTTTCCTAAGTAAGTAGGCTTGCTCGCCGTACTTTTTGCGGCTGCAGAGCCAGCTTTAATTTCCCCACTTAAATCGCGCTTCAGAATTCAGAAACTACAAACCGATCTGCAATTGGAAAGCCGCACCACCCCGATCGACCGACCGCAGGATGCGATTACAAAATTACCTCAAATTCTCGCGCATGCATGAAGAAACGTCGAAGCTACGCGCACCGGGCAACCCTCGAAAAAAATGGAGCCAAGGTAGAAACGGTCGCATCTGCAATGCAAATCGCGCGCTGGAATGACAGCGAATAAAAGACTCGTCGCCGGAGCGGCTCGGCCGTAATGACGGAGGAGTCGCGGGGCTCGGCTTAATCGGCCGGCGGCTCGGCACGCGAGCGCGATTTCCGCGAGTGCGTAATGCGCAAAAAGTGGCTGGGCGCGCGCGCGCGTGTCCGCCGCGCCGCCTGATGATGGTGCTCGTGCGCGGTGAAATTAGCGTACGTAAGCGGAGGCTCGCGCGTCGCGCGAGAGAGGCAATTATAAAGGGGGGGTCGGGGGGGTGCGGGTTGCGTGCATCGCCGGGAGCCACAGCGGCGTAAAGGAGGCGCGGCCCCTGCCGCCACGTGGCCGGTGCCCTATCTTCTCGCATGCGTGATGCTCCACCGCGGGCTCCTCGCGGAGTTGTGCACTCCGTGCGCCCAAGATCGGCCGTATGTACCGAGCAGATTGCCGGTCTGCAGGGCGAGGCCGATCGGCCGACTCGCTTTGTGCGCTGCCTACTGATAACCGGCCTGCTACGCTCTTACGTGCTCTCGAGATTATAGACTTCGAGATAATATTGTCTTTTATGTATTTTTAAAAAGGCTTTTTATCTTTATTGGATGACCTCTTGCTAAACCAATACTTACGCAAATTTTAGTTTAGGTACTTCGTATAGTAATTTACGGAAGATTGTATTCAAAAACAGAAGGGAAAAAAAAATGATGCGGGCAAAAACATTTTAAGAAAGAAATGCGTTCGAAAATGAACGTGTTGCGGAAGAACGAATTTTTAATGAATTTGTACACTCTTCAGACATTTGTGTACAAAATTTATCCACGCATCTACATACGCAAAGCACGAAAAGTTTTTTTTTAAATTTAAAATCATTTTTACTAAAAGATTGCAAAACTAATTGTACAATAAAATTCTTGTCCAATTTCTATACCAAAACTAACGAAATAAAAAGAAATACTTTCAAGTATACACATAATACGATTGATTTGCTTAGAATGTAGCGTATATACAAGGCTATAAAGATTCACCCCCTCGCGAAAGAACCGCGTTAGAATCGAACGATTAAATTTCTCGAAATAGCTGCCCTATACGGCATTAAACCGCGTCTAAACTCGCGCTTGGGATTGGAAAAGCCCCGGGCCGCATAAATTTCCCCGGTTACCGTGCCCGTATCCCTTTTCCGCGCGAGGCAAAGGCCGCCGCTCGCGCTCCTAATATAACGGCGCGGCCTATCTCTCGAAGGGATCTCTTTTCTCCGTCTTTCCGCGGCGGCGGCGACGGTGGCGGTGGCGGGCCCCGCGCTCGCATAATTATATTACATGCACGCCAAAGGATATCTCCGGCCGCGGAAAAATTCGCGCGCACCGCAGCGCGGCAGCGTCCGCGCCACCGCCTTTTATGCGGCGACTTTTCTGCCGCGCCGGAGATTGCGCCTCGCGGCGGTTCCGCCGGGATCTGCGGTGCGGGCTGCGGGTCCGCCCGAATCGCGGCTAATCTCTCGCAAATTGCCCTCCCCCCACTCGGGTCGGTCTTCCCTTATAGTTTCGTGAACAAATTCAGTTACGCGGTGGTGGTTGGACTACGCTTAAACAAGTTCCTATATCTTACGGGATATTACTTTCAAGATAAATGCGTTTAATTTTACCGTATAATGAAAAAGTCTATAATTTTATTATTTTGTATCAATTATAAAAAGTTTCATTACAGTAAAAAACTTTCTAAATCCATTTAATTAATTGATCACAAAATTTAAGAATACTCTCATAATGTCAAAGAGTGATTTTATTCACCCTTTCTCCGAGTGATTTGGTAATCACTCCTTTTCGTGTGATTTTTTGCGATTTTCACTCGAAAGCGGATGATTTTTTTCACTCCGATGTAAAGAGAGAAATTAAGAGGAAATTTTGCTCGAAACTCTCGAGAGATATTCGGTAAACATAGTAATATTTTGAGATTAGAAAACTTTTAATTCAAATATTTATTGTTTACTCGTATTATGATGTACTCTTCGTCCTTTATATTTCTTGAACAGATTCTGATAATAATGTTGCACATTACGTAAACCCTTAAACTTTAATTAGTAAGTCAATTATGTTAAAATTGAGTACAATACTTTTACTGGGATTTACTTTTGTACTATTATCAAACATATGAATTAATCAAGAAATTAATTGGTCTTGTGGGTAAGGTAGTACACTTCGGATACAAAGGTTGCTAGTTCGAGCCCGGCTCTG
>JAXIUT010000009.1:26668367-26710425 GCA_035586675.1 Eurytoma californica | reverse complement strand
ATGTACGCCGATGAAATTTGTTTTAAGTACATGCATTAAAATTGCATTAAAATTAAGGCTTTTTTTAACAGTGTAGGTACTCTAAATAATTCTTAATTTTGCTTTTATAGTTACAAAAAGAAAGTTTATTCCAATTTGTTATGTAGAAATTTGTCGTAACTGTATTATCAATAGTGATTTTATAAACGAAAAGGAAACTCACTCGTTGGGATTGGAATTGTTGTACTTGGCGGCGAGACTCCTCATGAAGTCGCTGTAATTCCGACCCATCATCTCCATGTGTTTGAGGTGATGGGGCGGTGGCGGTGCGGCGGGACCCTCGGGACCGCCGAGGCTCGTCGCATTCGGCGGCGTGCCCGGATGGCCCGAGGACGACGGCGTCACGCTTCTCGACGACGTCGAATTGTTGTCCGGCGTCAGCCGCTCCGTCTTCACCTGCCGAGTCAAATCGTCCTCGTTTCAACTCCCGCAAAAGGAAAAAGATTTTTCTCCGCGCTTTTCCACGTGACTGGCGCGGCGGAGTGTCGTCTTTTATCGCGCGCGACACTCGCGACGGAGTTCCTTGAAAAAGACTTATCGCGCGTCCGAAGAATAGCGCTCCTTCCTCTCGCCCGTACGTCGAGATACGCGGAAAAAATAAACGTGTACATTCGGCGCTCGGGCCATCGATCAAATTAACGTCAACGCGGGTAACGGTCGCGACGGCGCGAGCTATCAAAACTCGGACGAGCGATATTGACGCGCCCACGTCGCATGCTAATCGATGCGGGAATCGCCGGTGGTTTCTCTCCGGCGTTATACCCCGCGCACCGAGGTGAGAACGAGTTTTACGGAGTCGAGTGGTCACGGGCAGTCATTATTTTACGACGGGCAAACACGCTGGCTTTTTACGAGTTTAAAGAGGAGGACTTTAAATATCACTTATGAAAATGCTCGCCGCGCTTACGTAACAGAGCGTGAAACGTAAAGTAGACGCGAAAATTTTAACGGGTGTACACCTCGCGAGGGGTTTGTAGAACACAGGCCGAGGCGCATGAATTCCGATCCGCGATCGTGTATTGCCGGGGGAGTTGCGCAACTTAACTCAAAGTTTATGTAAGACAACAATGTACAAGTGCGCTGTTGCCTGGCGGACGAATCTAAATCAAGTCGTGGAGCGAAAATTGTAATAAGTACCAAACTAAATAAAAGATGAACCCGAGCGGTCTGATCGACTCGGCTGTTTCTACTTAACGATTCTTTTGCAATCTTGCCGATCGATACTGTTACTACGCTCGTCTTGGTGTAACTCATAATTCGTAAAGAACTGATATGGCTAGCCATTACTGCTGATACTATATATAGTTCGTCGGCGCTAAATTTTACGGAAAAAATTCACATCGTTGAATATATCCAATTCCCAGTACAGCTTTTAGAAAACATACCTTTTTTAAACATCTCTCGTCGTAAAAAAAGCTTTGTTCTGTTACTAAAGAACTAAATTAATTTTGACATTCGAGACGACGTTCCTCTCGATAAATTCCTATAGATAATCTTATCTAGTATGACAGTTGGTTTGACGACATCGAAATTCAGTCAAAGGTGTAATGTTTTACAGTGTAATATATCTCACAAAGATCCTGAATTATATTAGTAGCCTTCAAATTTATTAAATTTATTCCAACGTCTCACCACTACAATATTTCCATCTACTCTCAGATATAATCAGATTAAAAAGTCGATATTCAAACATTGGGTAATAAAAATCAATAAAAAGTGAAATACCGTTTCCGTACGCTATCAATTAAAAAAATGAATCCGTGCTTTGACATTTACTCAATTAGTTATCGCGGCGATCGTTCGAAAATTCATTTCTCGGTACTAAAACAGGAGGCGAAACGAGTTTCCGAACAAAGGCATAGCGAATGGAGAAGGAAGAGATGAGAAAGAAAAGGCAAAAACGAACCTGCGGAGCGTCGACGCCGTTGTGATTTTGGTGGCGCCTGCGGGCGCGAGGCGGCCTCGCCGTGGCCGCCTGCTGCAGGTGCGTGGCTCCTTGGGGGCTCGCGCCCCTCGCGTCGATTGCCGCCGCCGTGTTGGCGGCCAGGGTGCCCGACTCCGAGTGCGTCGCTAGGTCGGCCGCCTCGCCGCGATCCGCCCGCGGCCCGCTCGCGTTCGCGTTCTCACCCGACACCTCACCTGCAACCCAGCAAAATATGCACATGACTTAATTTTATTCATTGTTAAATTAGCGATTACTTTACATTTTATTTTACGCACAAATTTTAATGTGCAATATGATTTTGTGCCGTTTTATGGCTTTAACCGTGCTGTAAAATAAATGTTTGACGGTCAAACTAATTTTTTCTGCGGTGTGTTATATGGATTCGACACGCGAGAAGCTCGTGCTCGAAATGACGGGCAGGTGTAGGATAACACGGGATAGGTCGTTTCTCGCAGTATAAACGTACATTTTCCCGGAGACTTAAGGAGCGCGTTGCTTCAAATTTACGTTACAGCGGCTTCGAAATTTACTTCTCCTTTTCTGCAAAATGTAGCTCGTAAAGATCTCGGCCTCGCGAAACCCCATTACCGCCGCGACGTCGCGCATTCACGCGGTCCCTGCTTCGCGCGAAAAAAAACTGCCCGATCTCGCGACGGATGACGGTTCCGGAAAAAATCTCGCCGGGACTGACGCTGGCTCCTCGCGGAGGCTCGTAAAGCTCTCGGACTGGCGACTCGATAGTCGTTCTTTTTTTACTTACGAGGCGTGAGTAATCAATTCGCGCGCTCCTGAAAAAGAAAAAGGAAAAAATGAGCGACACGCGAGAGCGCCGTTAGTTGTCGAAAAAGCGCAGCGTCATAAAAGCGAGCGGGACGCGCGGCGATCTAGCCGCGAGGGGTCGAATTTAATGTCTCGTTAACGGAGCGAAACTCCCCGCTGTCGCCGTGTGCCGTCCCGTTAAGATAAGAAGGCAGACGCGCGACAATATCCCCGCGTGTGTTGTACACGACCTTCGCTTCCGAGACGAAGGCCGTAAAAGTCCGCGGACTCTGCGCGCGCGCGAGTGTATATGCTTTACGGATTTTACTAGCTCTTCTCTCTCGGCTCTATACTCCGCGGCGGGACATGCGACAATGATGAAGAGACGCCGTCTGCCAGTTTCCCCGTAAGGGTCGACGGGGGGGACGAGATTGAAATTGTCAGGTGGACGGAGGCCTTACTTTATCCGCGGCGACGGCCGACGGCCCTTTATTCCTCTCTGTCGGACGGCAGAAGGGGGGAGGGGGGACGCATGTACCGCAGGGTGGAGTTTACTCGTACGTGCGCACGGCTACTTGTTTGAATTGAGCTTCGACGCCGAGGATCACTCCGCGGCTACTTGCTCGGCTGCCAGATACACCGAGTCTTCTATACGGCTAAAAGCCCTTGCGGTTTACTTATTGTCTACCTCCGTATCTTCTTCGATTTTTCCTCTCCCTTACAGCATTTTTATGCCCGTCTTCACCGGTGCTTGTTTCAAATACTTCACTAATTTTCCGCGGGCACCACGAGTTTGTTTTGCGCTGAAAATAGCTTTTCTTTGAAAACCATGTTTTTTTTTCAAGTTTACTTTGCACATAAAAGTTCAGCGTTGTGTAATTGCACCAAGTGAAGATATAAAGTAGCGGTAAACAAGTAAAAGAATAAAGGCTTACGTAACAGACACAGTAAAATAAAATGAAAGTTACTAAAAATTGGAATCAATAAATAATTGAGAAATGCGGGCAGCTGCAGCCAAAGGTTAAAAATGAAAAACCCGCAAGGTGCAAAACAGCGAGTAAAAATATGAATAACGACGAAATCTAAAAGTGTAAAACAATAGCGAGTGGGAAAAAGGAGTTGACTGGCGCGGAGCGCAGTCACTCTCGCGAGCCGCCGTGCGAGTAAAAAGTGCGCACGACTCGGCGATAAGCGCGGCCGGTGTCAGGTATATAGATATTGCACCGTCGACCGGCTCGGGCTCTCGCGGCCTTCCCAGATCCAGGCAGCCCGCAGAGGTCGAAAAACAGATAAAAGCCGCCATTAATCGCTCCCGTTCCCGATACGAGCACGCGGCGCTCGCCGCGCTGGAAAAAAGCGACGTGTATCGACGCCCGCGGAGCGTTGAATTTTTTTCCTGCGGGGGATAGTAGTCTCTCTCTCTCTCTCTCAGTTCTCGCCGCAGCTCGGGGAGCTCGTAATTTATCTCCGGGAATATTTGCTTTTGTGCGTCGCCGTAGACGCGCGTGGCGCACTATGTGCTTTTTCCTCGGCGTGCGCTCCGCTCCGCTCGGCGCTGCGGGCCGCGCATTAGTCATTTTAACGCCTCATTACGACATTTCACACCTTGTCCCCTGCGGAATGTAGTGCGCGTAGGCACGTCGCGGCTTTTGTCGGGAGGCCGGGGCGCGCGGACGATTCGCGCGTTTCAAATCCGCGCGCTTTTGTCGCGGGCCTTTATTAATGAGCCCGCGGCCGAGCGAGCGGGAGATTAATCAGGCGAGTTTAGCTGCGCGCGATCCATTTCGCCTGGAAGTGTCCCAGCGACTTTTCAATGGGTCGTGGAATTTTCGGTTGCGTAACGCCGCTTGTAAAGAGGTGTCGCGGGAAGCGGTAAAAAAGCAAAAAAAAAGACTCGAACGCGAGTGCGCGGGGAGTAATTACCGCGAGATATTTCGTGGATAAATATAATTATTGCGCAACAGCGTCTTGACGGGGATTATTAAAACAAAACTCGACAACGTTCGGTTTGTTCCCAGGTATAAATAGTGACGCTCCACTTTCGTGAATAATGCTCCCTTGCTGCACGCCAAGCCGAAAAGATGGAAAACAAGCAACAAACAGTTGCATCGGAAATATTGAATAAAGAGTTATTAAATAAATCCTTTGGCGGATATAACGCGACAAGTAATTATTTCGATACAAATATTTCGCAATACAATGTAATGTAGAAAGTATAACATAAAGAATGTAAAGACAACCCGAAAAATTAATAAATACTAAAGTAATTTTCAATGCAATATTGCACATGACAATATAATATAAATCTTAAAGAATTTATCACTATTTCAATACTGAAGCAGCGATAAGGCAGAGTAGGTCGAAACTACAAACGACATAAATGTTACTAAGCTGTAGATGCGATTTAAAATAAATAAAATAAACAAATAATAATTTTTATAGGATCTTTAAATTCAATCAGGTGCTTTATTCAATCACCATCGTATACACCTTAAAACTTATCAGAAATACAATCCCCATTGACGCTTCATAAACCGGGCTATTCCTGTGCAGCTCGGCTTGCGAAGCACATGTTGAGCCAGGCAGAAAGCACGAAAAGCCGTGGAGGAGAGAGAGAAAACGCGGAGTCCATCCGTCGAGAGTTGCCTCGCGCCTCGACACCCGACAAATTGAGGGATCAATGCTTGCCCGCGTACGTGTGGGCAGGAGAGGAAAGTGAGCGCGCGGCTCGCTCGGCTCGCAGTCCGGTTTTGCGCCGCTGCTCGAGTAGGCACACACGCGGGGCTATCCTCTCTCCTCCTCCTCCTCCTCGTCCGGCAGTCCGTTAATCACGGAGCTCGTTAGCTCCCGATCATTTCGCGTAAATAGCCGCGGCGGCACGCGCACGGCCCATCTATCCGCGCGTCTATTATTATTACGCGCTCGCCGCCGCCGTGCACAGCGCGAAGAGCGATAATAACGGCGAATCTCGAGTGTGAGCTCGGAGTTGCGCCGAGGAAACGTATAAGGCCGGGGCCCCTCGCGTCGCCTTCACCTTCGGCTGCGCCCATTCGCGCCGACGCCTCCGCCCGCGCGACGATTCGCCTTCCTTTTTACACGCGACTTTTGCGTATCGCCGCGCCGCGGTAACGACAATCTTTTCGTGACGAAGAAAAGGAGGTTCGCACGATCGGAGGCGCTCGCGCTCACTTTTATCGCGGCTGGAAAAAAAAGAGTGCACGCGCCGCGCTAAATGTGCCCCGTTTGCGTAACCACAATACAAATTACTTTTCTAGAGAACCAGGTAATTATGTAAAACAGTTATTTCGCTAAAGCGCACGGGTTGACCGGCGATTAATTTCTGCAGTAGCCGTAAGTTGTGTATGTATCACGCTCGGGATACATTTTCGAGCCGCGCGCAAATTGCGCCGCAAAAAGATTCAATTTGGAGCGGCCGGAGAGCTTCGTTTAATTGAGGGGGATAAAAAAACTAGGCACGACGCACAATTGCGGGTTTATTGTTGTTTGAAAAAAAAAAGAGAAACGGTGGCGGTGGGGAAAAAATGTTAACGGGCTATCTTCGCCGGTGGGTTTCCGAGAAAAAACGTTTAGAGGTGACTCGACGATTGTCTCACCTCGACCCCACTCTACATCGGGCGTAGAGATACGGCTCGCTCGACCTTTCCTACTCGCGCTCTCCCGTGGAATGCGCGATGCGTTACGCACCCACACGCGCGGCCAAGAGAGCGCGCGCGGCGAACACTTACTCATCTTGTCTCTCGATCCGGCAAACACACAGTTTGTCGGCCGAGATATCGCAGCCAACTCGCGACTGCCAACGAGCTCTTTCCAGCTGACCTCTCCATTTATTCTGCGCCTTTTTTTTTTTTCATTCGCAGATCGCGACCGCCCGCGCTCTCGTCGGCTGCTATTTATATTATTTTTGCTGGGATTGCTTTGGCTTTTCAGCTTCAATTGAATCGTCTCGACTTAATTCCAAATTTAAAGGGAATGTTTTAAACGAGGCTTTATTTGTAGAAAACGAATTTTCACTTTTTGCTAAGTGTTCGATAATAAAATTTATTATAGTGGTTTAAGTCAACTTAATGCAGTGAGAAAATAGTTATTTCTTTTCCAAGGCTATAACATTAACAATAATGAACATTATGCAACGTCAAACATTGGCATTTCTTTAGTAGCGATATTTTACAATTACGGTACGTCATTATTTATGAATTGACACTTAAAATATGAAAAAGGAAGCTCGGGCATTTTTTCCGAGATTTCTCCGTACACTCCTTCTTTTTGCGCTGAAAAATCGTTAGCTAACCTTTTAACACCCAATCTATTCACGAAGCGGCAAACCCGTTCTGCCGTATACGAAAAAGCAAGCTGAGTCCTCCGCGGCCGCTCGAACTTTGTCTTTTTCAACGGCCCCGCCTTGGCGACACCGCGCGCCTCTAGCCGGCCCACCCACACCAGCTACTTATGTATATAAGTACACCTGGAACGAAAAGTCAAACAATCGCCGATAGAAACGTCGAATCGCGCGAGAAATCGGCGCGCGTACAACAGAGGAGGCAGTCTCTCACAAACGCGGGGCTTTTCTCATCGTCCCGCGAACTTTTGCGCGAGCCGCGGCAGACTCGAGGTGACTTCCTTTCGCGGTGGTGCGCGCGGCGCAGGCAGTCGGAGCGTGAGCGCCGTGAACAGTGACCTCTGTACTCCTCGCGCGAGGCCGAGGCGGAGGAGGAGGAGGCGCTCGGGGAGGAGAGGAGAGGATCGCGTTCCTGCGTGACGTGGCTCCGGTATTAGGCGTCGGACTGCAGCCGTCGCCGATCCGCCGCTCTTTAGCACCTCGGCCACCTTACTCAATGTCGACGCGCGGTCAGATGCTACTTTCGGAATCAACGCGTGCACTGTGAGCAAGCGGCTCCCGCGCCCCCATACCCGCGAACAGACTTCCAGACTTTTCGTTGTTTTTTTTTTATCTTCAAGCGGTGAGAAACCGCTCACGCGCGATTAGCATATTTTTCACGGCGAGCGCGACGAGCGTCAGTTTTTCAAGTGACGAACAATTGATTTCAATTTGCATTTGAAATAATATTTCAGCAAATGCGTTTGTTATTTACAAAGCCATAAATATTATGTAAAAAACAGGGTCTTTTTCTTACTGTGTTAATTAACATTTGTTTACATTGGTGCTGAGAAACATCCTTATCGTGCATTTTGACTCGAATGTTTTTACTTGTGAAAGCATGAATTAAAAAAAGCAAGTTAAAAAAACTAAATTTTCCGTATACTGTTCCTGCGAACAGGTAATAAAACCCTACAGAATGAAAGTGTAGGACAACGCGAGCAAAGGAACTACACTGGCCGAGCAAAGGTCAGCGCGATAAGGTTTCGTACCGTGGTCCCGAGGTGCCGGACACACGTTAGGTACTCGGGAGTGACGCTGTCGTGGCCGGATCATGCGATTCGTCCGATCTGCAGATACATCTGCTGTATAAGCGGTCAGCGCGGGGGGATGGGCCTAATTAATCGAGGGCACGTCGCCGTCGTAATCGGGCGGCCACCCGCCCGCGACCACCCACGCTCCACACCCGAGCCCGTATGACCCGCTTATTAGTCCGCCGATAAGGATCGACGCCGCGATTCTTTCCTTTTTTTTTACCGAGAAATAATTTATGCACCGCCGGCTGGTAATGACGAGCGCGACCAATTAAGATCCCAACAAAAGAATGGACGTCGATCGCGAGGATATCACGCGCGACCGAGCGTGAAAGTCGCGACTGCGTCTTCTGCGACGCACAACGTAGCGCGAGCTTTGTTCCATCGAGTAAACAGATTCGCGAATCCGGAGCGCAGAATTGAGCCGTCGCTGCACGTCGTGCCGCACAAATTGCGAAACACGAAAATCCGATGCGCCGCGAGTTACGTACCGAACAAACTCCGCTCGTCCCGATACTTACACGTAACAAGCTCGTGGATCGCATGCGCGCGATTCCGCGTTCGCGAAATGATTCGTCCCCGAGCGCAATTTGCCGGGTGTAATGCGCCGGTATCGCGGATCTCGCCGCTGGTCCCGCGGTATACACGGGCCAACACGCGTCGGGCGCGCGGCGCAACGAGGATTTAATTGCGGCCGGGTCCGCGCCGCGTTTGATTCGTCGTCCGGCCGCTCCTCATTTGCATGCGAATAAGGCGCGCGCGCGCGGCAGCTGGCCGTCGCCGTGGAATTTTTCCCGCCGGGGAGAGGAGCCTCGAGGTCGCGGCTTCGGCGACGACCCGCTTTGTCGATATGCCCCGCGCGTATGCAGCGACAAGGGCCACATTACGCCGCGGACGCGCCGAGACTCCGCTATATGGGGGCTTCTCCTCTTCCTCTCCTCGCCTCCCCTCCGCGCGGCCGAAGTGTGCACCTTAACGCCGCGGGAACCTTCTGTCCCCGGCTATTTTTAAACGCGCGGCGAAATTTCATCTTGAGCGGATCTCAACAAAAATATTATCGGGAGCTTTTGCGGGTGGAGGATACACAAGCCGACGGTACGGAGAGGCTTCCAAGTGCAAGGCTCGCGTCGGCAGCGGGTTCTAATGATCCGCAAACGGCCGGCGTCTAAATTGGAGCGTGACTCAATTAGCGCGCGCGCGCGTAATGTATATGTAAACCGGCGCGTTACTCGCTCGTTACTTTATTAAGGCGACGACGCGACACTCGATTACCCCCATGGATACGAAAGTGAACGCACAAACCTGTCATTAGTGTAAACACACGAGCGCACACTTACTCAAATTACGTTAGATCCGTCGACGCCTAGATTAATGAGCGGCTAGTCTCGGAAATTAAATTATGTACCTTTTTGTGACTGTATAGGGGGAAAAAAATGCGCTGCGAGTCGAGACGTATGACGTATCGGGTACGGGGATCTCCCGTCCGCCGACTGGAAAATCGAAAGTCGGATGTGAGCGTCGGGTAAAAGGGCGTCAGCTCGTTTATACGCTCGAGGAGTGTAGTCGGCGCGATTTAAGATTCCGCTCATGAGCCGGCAACACAATGCCAGGGTGCGGCCAGGCCTCACCTTTGACACTCGACCTCGGCCCACGTATTATAAGTGCCTCGCGCGCGCGACGCCAACGCGCGGAATTCGAAGACGCACGCTTGGTCGTTCAAGGGGATTTCTATCTACCTTGCTTAATTTTCTCATTCTTCTACGTCGGCGACCAATCGTCGATTATATAAAATAATTCTTTATGCTGTATTTATTCTGTCGCTTAGGTAATAAGAATTATTATAAGAGGAATGATCCATAGTATTGATTATTAATGATTGATTTGTTAATTAACAGTATGCAGAAGAAATTGGCAAGAAAAGCTTCAATAAGTGCGAAAATTATCATTTGCCTTTTAATATTGCCATGTAAATTTAAATACCTATATTATCCATTATCTCATATGTAAGATGAATAATTATCTAAACAAGAAAGGTACCAATTATCGAATTTACTATTCAAACATCCTTTTTTAATGATGCAGAAAAAAAATTTCTCCACTCGAAAGCGAGTCTCGGGTGCCTCCCTAAAGAAACGATCCGATTGACATGCGCGATAAGACGGTGAAACAATTATCGTCCCGGCAAACCAGTATTCTGCGCTTTTCCGTCGACGCGTCTTCATTAAAAGTAATCCAAGCTCTTGCGCTCGTCGCCGTAAATCGCCGCGTAAATTATTCCCCGATAAAACTAAAGCGAGCAATCTTCGACGCACTCCGGGAGGGGGTTACAACGAGAGAGGGCATAATCTCGCGGTGTCATAAAAAAAAATTTTTTCTTTATAAATTATCGCCGCGTAAAAGTCCCCTCGCCCGGGAAGCTGTAAAAAGGGTAATTTAATGGATTCGCCCCTGGGAAAAAAAGCAGCCGGCGCGCGCATATCGCCTATTAATTCCCCCCCTCCCGATATCGCGCGGGGATCGGTAAGCCGAGCGCGCGTGGCCGCGAGGTCGTTCGCTCGCTAACGCCCACTCGGCCCCACTCGTATCTTTAAGGATGAAGACGTTTACGACAATATCCTCGCGCGCGGGCACTAGCTCGCGTGTCGTTGTCGCCTCCTCCGCAGTCTCCTCTGCCCTTTTTTTCCGCCCGCTCCGCGCGCGCATTTACGACTCGTCTTCATTCAGCGCGCGCGGCTCTCGGCTCGCCGCTTCTGTTTCCCCGGGCCTGGCGCGGACCTTATCCGAGTCGCCGCGTGGTAAATTAATTAATCATCCTGTCGGCCGAGAGCCCGGGACGATTCACTCGGTTGAAAGAGGGGACGCTCGTTTTTGTGCGCGAGATATTGTGAGGATTTGCATGAGCTCGCGGTGAAACATGGGTTTGCGTAATTTTATCCTCTCGCACTGTGGGAGTGGCGATTTAAGTAACGCGGAAAATCGTACTTTTATTGCGAGGAAAACGACGAGCTTGCGGTTACTTTAAATGCTCTTGCACAAAGTAAGCTGTTACGTTTTAATGATAAACAATTTATTAATCTTCCCGCTTTAGAAAGTCTCTTTTTGTTTTCCCGCAAAAATATAATTTATGCCGCGATAAACAGTTACAATGTTTAGTACCGGCGTATCGAAACGCCGCATCTTATCCCGCCGGCGGAATCGGACTTGTTGAGAGATTCCATCATGAAAATTTCGCGCTTTCAAAAACAATCTTTCGGCGAGAACAAAATCTAATTTAATCGTAGCCCACACGAAGTCTGCGCTCCTCCGCGAATATTTCATTTCCCTAAACAATTACCCAAGCCAGATAATAATCATCGCTGTTGTGCGGCTTATCTCGCGGTCCGTATCCGCGCTAATAAAAGCAGATCGGCCGACAAAAGAGCCAGCCGTACATCAGCGAGGCTTCATTATTCGCGACTCGCGGCTGATTTATTCCCCTCGGCTCGCCCGTAAATCTGTCGAAAAAACTGCGACCCTCTCGGAGGTCGCGCCGCTTTCGTTTCGGGAGCGTCGCGAACGGCGTCACGCTTTCGCGCCGATACCGATCTCTTTCCGCGTCGCCCGAACAATATCGATCGCGCCGCGCGCCGAAAAAAGGGGCCGATTAGTTTTCTTTCGGGGTCCCCAAAGAAGCAAACGGGCCGGGAGTACGCGCGGCTTTTGTGGGCGAGCAGATAAATTCGAGCCGGGCCGCGTAGCCACTTTTACCGATTCGCCGAAGATTGTGGCCGCCTCGGCTCAGAGTGAACGACTGGATAATGGCGTAAAATTTATCGAATTTCGGAGATCTAGCGCCGGCGAAAAGCAGCCGGGAGAGCTTGATGAGAGATTAAAATTCAGTTCAGAGAGGAAAAGGTGTTTTGAATAACAGGATTACCTAATTTTCCGTCGAACCTTTCAATTTCATAAAGTGATAAACGTCGCCGAGAATAGCTTAAGGTTTCCAAATAACAAGGATTAAAATAAATTAAATGTCAATTATTTCAGACACAATATTGCGTCATCAATTTCCGCCGTTTTGTAAGTCGTCGCCGTCGTCCATCACCGCGATTTACGACTGAAAGTAAATAAGCCTCTCTTATTTTATAAAATATTCCAGAGCATCGCATTAACTAGTAAAATACCTTCGATTCCCCTTTAAAACCCTAAATAAATCAGTGAAGCAGGTCCCTAAAGTTTCCAGCTTAAAGGCCCCGACGTATCGGCCGCCGAGTAAAGAAGCTGAAATCGGAAAAGCACTAATCGAGCATCATTAGCGTCAGGCCGAAGCGAGCCCCCGCCGACCGCACACGAAACTCTCGGCTGATCCTCGCCACCGTACAGGAATTCGCTGGAAGCCGGGCGATAAGAGCGCCTAGCGCGCAATTAAATCGGCCCTTAATAGACGCTCGTATCTCGGCTGGATTTGCGGCGCCGATATCGTCGCTGCAGCCTCTCTCTCTCTCGCGGGAGTCCCGGCGGGTTCCGTCGCGCGCGGCCACGGTAATGAAGCGCGTCGCCGCTGGTGGTGAGGGCCGCGCGCGCGTGCGCTGCGTCGCCGGGCTTAATTGCGAAATGACTTAAACGAGCGACCGCTGCCTCGTAACTTAATTCGCCGTTACGTTCCCGGTACTGGCGCGCGAGCCGGGGGATGGATGGATACCGCCTGACGCGCTTTCATACCGCGGCAACGGGCCCCGACGCCGTCTCGGGACGCATCTGATTTACAGCGGGAGACTTTTTCTTTTGATTCCGCGGTAAGACGCAGGCGATAGAGTTTCCTTATCGGGAGCGGTTTTAGTTCGCGATGGAAACGATAGCATCGGTATTTTAAATGTTCGGTTATCGCAATTTCTCCGGGAGGATGAGGATGCCACGGTTAAAAATGAACGTTGATAAGCGGGCAGGTGTATTTATTTAGATGCAATGCGCTGTGGAAAGACGTTTGTAACAAAGTAAATTTGAATACCACGCTTTTTTTTTCTTAATATTAGAGATAAAAAAGGTGAAGCTGACGAGCAGAACTGCAGCGAAGAATATTTCGTAAAAAAGGGGAACGGCTGAATGGACATTTCGTAAGCTTCGAAAAAACACTTGGAGCTCGAAGTGGCACGGAACATGAGGATTGGGAGAAAAGTTCGAAACGTCTAATAAAGACAGCGGGAGACGGGTTCATCGAGCGGAAGTTGAGGATCACTGCGGTCGCGTCTGCGGCGTGTGCGAGGCGGACCGGTTCGGGTCACGAAACGTTCCCCGGGTCGTCGATTCCACGTCGCGGCGACTTCTGCTTTACATATACACACACGCACTCCCCGTCCATCGGCGCAGTCCGCCTCTCCGCCTCGCCTTTCCTCTTTCTCGCTCTCTTGCGACGCGGGCTTTTTTTCAGTCGGCCGTACGGCCGGAGACCTTATCTGAGTGTCGCTCGGGCCGGGGCCCGATCGATCTGTCACGCCCGGCGAAAATTTCGAGCGATCCGCTTGTAACTCGAACTCGGGAGATCGACAGCGCTCGAGCGATCCAGATAGGCTCGGGCGCACCGACGCACCGGCGTAAAGCGATATTAAGGGATTAGCGGCGACGGATCGAGACTCGCCCGAGGTTAAATGTCAGCCGGATCTCTCTCTCTCCTCGGCCGTCGCGCGAGGGTGAATCACTCGGGAATTTAAGAGTCGCTCGACCGATCCCCTGCTCCCTCTCCTCTCGTTCAGAAGGAATTCCCTCTTATTTCGGCGAGGCGACCGCGACGTTAATTTAAGAGAAGGATCGCGCGGAATAGAAAAACAATATCCGCCGGATTACCAGAACCTGTATTTACGGCGGGCGAGGGGGGCAGACCGGTGTAAGAAAGGCGCGAGCACAACTAGTCTCTTCGATGTTTATCGCGCGAATAAATTGCAGGATCGCCGGGCGCGACGGATAAATCGACGTATCTCGTGTCGCGCGGCAATTAAAAAATCAATCGGCCGGCCGAGCGCGGATAAATCGCCGCGCCGGGGGAAGGGAAAAAGCCGATCGCCGGCTCTGGGACATCTGTTATCGCGGCGGAAAAAAAGGGAGGAGGAAGGCTGTACGGAGGTGGGTAGGTGATCGGACGACCCCGACGAGAGAAGGCGGCGTTAGAAAACGAGAGCGCGCGTCGCCGGAAAAGGCGATGGAATGCGAGCGCACGGTGGCCTCCTCCTCGCCGAAGTCTGCTCCCATTCGCCGCGCGCGGGCTCTCGACCCGCTGCGCCGATTTTTCTCCCGCGGCTCTTATCGGGCCGCGCACCGCTGCCCCGTTATCTGCGCCGATAAGGAGCGGGCGCGAATCTCGGTGTCGACACTTTGCGCCCACGCGCGCCCAACCGCGCGCGCATAACGAACGGTCGGCGGAGCGTTTTGTTGCCGCAATAAAGATACGAGTTTTAGTGGCTTTTAAACGCGGCTCCACGCGTCTTATTAAAAATGATTTGCTCGCGCCGCCGGAGTAATTAATATTTCGTAATTTCGCCGGGCGTTTTGTTTGCACACCGAGCGAGCGCGCGAAACGGCGAAACCGCAGATGCGCGGGACCGTTCAATTTCCCGGGGATAAACCTTCATCATCCGAGAGGCCCCCTGAGCAGGAAGCGCGCGATTACGGAAGAGATGGGATATCTCGGGAGGAGTCAAAGGGCAGGATCGACACGTCCCGCAGCCTCCCAATATCCCCCGTACGTATCGTTACGGTAGCGGCTCGGTCGTGCCGGGAGTGCATATACGTGTGTATACGTATAGGCTCGCGCAAGAATAGTGGGAGGGAGGCTACCTGCACGGAGCACCGGTAATGAATGGGTTGTTTCGCGGCGGCGTCGACGCGCGGCCCACGCGCCGCCGCTCTTCGATCCTCCTCAATGAGGGCCAGAGCTTTCCGCGCGCGCAAGCGAGCGGAGCCCACTCAATTAATCAAGCGCGCACACGCATGACCTCGCTCTTTTTCTTCGCCCTCTTCTTTTTTTTATGACACGCTGGCTCTTTGATCTTGACGAGGCACTGAGCGGCTGAACTTTAATGTGACGTGAACGATTATTACGCGGCTCGGTACGAAAAAAAATTTGTAAGGGATTATATGATTTGACTATGAAAGGCGTAAGCCATTGTGCTTGTACAACCCGTGATTCGATGATGTGAAAACTATCATTAAGTGCATCGAGGCGTCGATTACGAAATCAATTTGACGGACACAATGTTAGACATTTTAATGTTTGAGTATAATCGTCGGTTAACATTTGATTTAGAAGAGCAAATAACGATGGTTGAGCTGCGCTTTCCGAGAGCAATTAATGAGCGCCGCGCACACGCACCCGCCGAAAGACGGTTCCACGAAGTAATTAAAAGGTAATACGGAGACTAAATATAGCAGGAGAGAAAAGAGCCGGGTTTTTTCATCCCGTTAGCGCGTTTATCGAGGAGAGATATTGAACGAGTCGATGTCCAATCGTCCGGTAGAGCGAGTAAAAAGATCGCTGCTCGATCGAACGCGGTCAATCCGATCGGTCACGTGTATACAAGCTGGTATACGGGTGAGCGGACGAAAGGTACGAGGAGCTCCTAATCCCCCGACGTATCATCCACAGCGTTATTTGCCTTTTCGAAATTGAAAAGCAAAAAAAGCTGGAGAATAAAGAAGAAGGAGGCGGCTGGCCTGGGCTCGGCCGCCTCCCGTTCCACGGGGGAGAGAGGAGATAGCTCACGGCAGCGCGGATACACGCACAAAAAGGAGCAGAACGTATAGAGCGGCCGAGATGACCCGAGAGCAGAGCTCGCTCGGGGATAAGAAAAGAGAGAAGGAGCATTTCACGGACGGACGATTCGCTACCGATAGATAGACGGAGGAGCGAGAAAGAGGGATGGAGGGAATGACTCGGCCGAATATTTCCGCGGCCTCTACGTGCCGGGTGGCCTCTCTCTCTCTCTCTCTCTTTCTCTCTCGCGGCTGCGGCGGAGAGAAGGAAAGGATGCCCGGGGAACGAGAGAGAGAGGCTTGCGCTGCACACCTGCCGGGTCATTAGGTATAAACGGCAGGTAGAAGGAGAGAGAGGAGAGATCTGGAACTCGGTGCCCCGGGACGAGGGCGACGGGGGGAGGGGGCAGGGGGAGACAGGTCCGAGAGAGAAAGAGAGAGAGAGGAGAGATGAACCGTCACGAACTGCGGGCTAATTGTCCGGGAGATTGCTCCCGCGGCCGGTGCAGCGCGGCGGCAGCCACCGCTGCCGTCTGTCAACTTCTTCGCCGGGACGACGAGCCTCGAGAAAACTCGTCTCTCACGGCGAGCGCGCGAGCCGTCCACAAAGCCGCCCGTGTACCGGAATCTTTGCGGCTCCCGCCTCTCCTCCTCCTTTTTTTTTTTTATATTTCTCCGCTCGGCGAGGCGGACCTTTCCGTGCCCGCGCCACGTGAACTTTCTATAACGCGCTGATCCGATTTCGGTGACGTTGCCCCGACGGGCCGCGCGTGTCGCCCGGCTTTCGAACGTCCGTCAAGCTCTTATCTCGGCCGCGCATCGGAAATATTGAAATTTCTTCGAGATGTACTGTTAAGCTCGGTGGTGTAAAACGCAGCTCGCGAGGTGTACACGCGGAAGCGTCGGCTGTACACACACGCCCGGCTGTACCAATTAACAGGAGGTATGCCGGCGCGTCGCAATCTAGATTGAAATCTGCCGCGGGTGACCCTATCCGCGCCCCGAGGGCACCGGCGATCGATTCCGTACGCGCGCCCGGGGTGTGGCCCTGCCTGGCAGTCGTAAAAGGAGCGGGTAAAAAGAGGGACACGGCGGCCAGTTGTCAATATACTGCGGGAGCACACAGGCGCGAGCGATAAAAGCAGCGGGAGCGCGCGGGTCACGCCTCCTACCCTCCGCCGCCCCCCCGCGGCATAAATTCGTGGAGCAGGCGCGAATAGCTCGGTTAGGACTCGTCCGGCTGTCAGGTGCGAGAGCCGCGACGACGAGATCGAGGCTGGAGGCCCGCGGCGCAGCGGGGGTAGGAGCGTATGTATTTCGAGAACGGTACCCAGCGGCGGTCATTCGCCGTAAACGTCACGTATTCTCGGGCGAGGAGAGAAGCTGCCGCGCGAGTCGCTTTATTAACGACGTGACTTTACGCTCTTCCGCGGTTCGCTCCGCACTAAATAAAAGCCGCTCGCGCATAATGAGCGAAATTGCGCGCGAGCGCTCGCGGGCGCGAGGCTAATCGTCTTTTCGCTTCTCGATTAGCGCGCGATGAGAGGAGCCGCGGCGCGGCCACTTTGATTCAACCCGATGATTCTCTAGGTCGACCGGCTGCTATGCGCACGAGCGGAAACTTTGTGCGCGCCGGATACACTTTTAATTGAATTTCCTTACCCGGACGCGCTTGCCTTTTTTTGCGAAATCAGCGCAATGCCGCGCGTACTTTTCTTCATCGGAAATTAAAAAATTAAGTACGGTTGATGTACCTACTATAGTAAAAAGGATTGAATGTCGGTACAGATTCGTTCATTCAAATCGGATGATCTTAACGACGACGTGCAACTAACAAATTTTACTTGTAATTTACATAACTTCTTCTGTTTATGACTACTATTTTTCTTTTAAATTAAAATGTGCATTTCAGAAACTCAAAATAGAAAATTGGTAATAAAGTTTAGAGAGAAGCAGTGGATTGAAATTGATTGAATTAGTGAAATTAAATATGTTGCATCCGAAAAAAATTAAATATTTTTTATTTACATCGGTGAAAAAGAAGAAAAATTTTAATTGCCGAGTAGCGTTTGATTCGTAGAGTATTACACGCGGCGAACGATAAAATCTGAACTTTTTCCAGAATTAAGATATGCTCATCGAAGGGCGTACGAAGTAAAGTAAGTTTTTCAAGAAAAAAAGGATTGTCGCATGAAAGGAGAAAAATATAAACGGTATTAAAACGATGAAAGGAAGGGAATTAACGCATGATAGAGGAGAAGCAAAAAGATTATTCGAATGTACGAAAGGTATTTCCCGATAATGCGATCGGAGGAAGGCGGCGGTAACATCATAATCTCGGCGAAGAAAAAAGGTCAGGCCTCGGCAGGGCAATAAACGTATATTTCGCCTCGGAATCGGCCTATTACGGAATCGGTATTCCTCGCGCAGGGATACACACCGGCGGACAATCTCGTTACGACTTTATCCTCTCCGGCGCTATATAGAAATTCGTCGGCTTATCTCGACTCGGCCTCGGTAGTGGGGCGGCCCATAAAGAAAGATTCGCTCTCTCTCCCGGGGTCGTTAACTAGCGACTCGTGTATGTGCATTCGGCGGCTATATCTCCCTGGCTGTACGTATATATATATATACGCGCGCGACGATTAAACGTCGGGCCAAGAAGGGAGAGGGGGCGGGGGAAGCGTAGGTGCGTCCGCCTCCTAAAGAGCCCGTATCTGTCGCGACGAGCGAGCGGGATAATGCTCGAAAGCATGTCTCTATCGGGCGGCCGGGACCGGCTCGGCTCGCTTATATACCCACATAAACCCTGCGTTTTATCCCGACGCTTTTACGCGCCACGTTCCCTAATATACTCGCGCTGCTCCGTGTTTCCAGTCTCAACGGCGCGTTTCCTTTTTCTCTCTATCGCTCCCTCCCTCCTCGCTTCCTTTTTTTCCTCCCCGCGGCTCCTTTCTTTCCTTTTCGTGTGCCTCGGCCACGGAGTCACGAGCTCCTTTTATTTTTCCCGCGGAGCCGCTTACGACTTTGAGCTCTAAATTAGCGAGCTATCGAATCCCCCGCCCTTGCGCCTCCTCCTTCTTTTTTCCCCTCCCTTTTTTTTCCTTCTCGCGAGTAATTGAACGAAAATTATTGCCCTGCCGCCGAGGGTTTCGTTTTTTGCGCGGATGAATTTTAAGCACTATAATTCATCTAAGCCCCCGCTCGCGCGTCTCCGCTTTACCACCTCGGCCCTCCCCGCTCGTCGCAGCGCGCCTCGCTAATTAAGACCCCGCCAACCTTTTCAGATAAGCTCGACTTTCGTCTCGAGATAAATAAATCTAGCTCGGCTTTTCTCGGCCGCTCGTCACGAGCTCGTTGCCGGAGGAGGCTCGACGCACAAAAAAGGATAAATCCAACGCACCGGCCGAGCGCGAAACGTACACAACGAGGGCCGTGCAAAAAGACCCGAAGGAGGGGGCGGGAGGGGGTATAGAGATAAGGGTATATACGCGGGACAGCGAGCCGGCAATTAAGCGAGGTGACTGGGCGCGTTTTCGCAATTGTCGCGCGTACGTATATATACTATACACATACAAGTATACACGTCGCGCTCCCCTAAGCCGCGGATGCATTATACGAGGGGCAGACCAGGCAGCCAGCAATCGCGCGCGCGGGGCTCCTCTTTAAAACCAATTTTCCATTCGGATTCCGTCGAGTCATCGGCCGGCGGAGTCTCGCGAATCATCGCGGAACATTACTCGATCGCTCTCGCGCGAATCGCTCCCCATCTCATCTCCGCCGTTCTTCCTTTTTTTTTTCTTATACCCTCTTCCCCATCTCCTTAACGCGGTAGGAGAGGCGGGATCTACTCGCTCGACGCTGCGCTCGCTCGCGATCAATCGGACGAATTTAATAATGCCTCGGCCTTTAAGAGAGCCTGGCGTGCACGCGACTTGGATATTGAATGCGCGGGATAAAAACGCTAATAACTTCCGAGTGTTTACCCGCTGTCGGCGTGTGTGTCACGACGGAGAAAAAGGCTGCCGTGTATGTGGAAATTCTGATGTTGCGGTGATTTCGCTTCTTTCCGATGTGTTTTATTGCACTCGGAGGATATTTATCGCGCTAAACGGTAAGGAGGTTTCGACGCGATTTATTGAAATTTATAGACTTCGATATCGCGAGTTTGTTTTGGTCGATAATGCGGATCAGCACATTTTCTTTAAACGCTTTTTTTTTTCGCGTTCAAAATGGAAAGTGAGTTCTACAAACCTACAGACGAATTTACGATCTGAAATTTACAGATTCCTGCAAATAGCTTAGCAAACGGATATGATTATACACATCAAACAATTACGCGGCGAGCCAAAAATCATCGGCAATCATCATAATTCTTTTCGGAGCGCTACGCTATCCGGATAATCCGGTAAGCCTCCCTTCGCCGAGGCAGACCGAGCGAACCCGACCTCGGGCGGCCGCAGGTTTCTCCGTTTTCGGCGAAAAGGAGATCCCCGTCCGTAATTGGGAGAGGAAACCGACAAATGACGCGATATCCGATGGAGTCCGGATAACGAGGCCTTAGGCGATGCGGTCCAAGCTCCTAATTGTCAAAATCGAGCAGCACGAGGCCAGCGGGGTAATCGGCCCTAATGGGCTGCGGCGACCCTGCCGCAAAAACCTCTGGGCACCTCCGCCGAGCGGCCGTCCGCGATAAGAGCCTCGATAAAACCGATAAAGCCGACGGAGGTGGAAGGTGAGGTGGCGACTGTCCGCGACAGGAAACTCTAGCAATAGCGCCTTATCTGCACGGTGCGGGTGCCTCGGCGCACCGCGCATCAGCCGGATACGCGACGATAAAGCACGTAAAAATATTCGTGCGCCGTCGTCGCTGAAACGCACGCGTCTAGCCGAACTCGCTGTAAGCGAAAGCTCGAGGATACCTTTGGAGACATGCTCCACGATTCTCGCGTAAAATAGTTACGTACAAATTTGTTGCCAGGCGTTGGTGCTCGCACGAGCAGCAAGTCACCCGAAGAGCAGCAAAAAGCGAGCTAGATTTTTACGTTCGCAAAAAAATCCACTTCTTATAGATCGTCACCTGCGTGTTGCGTTTTTCTCAAACATCACCTGCTATCGTTTTTCCACATTTAAGAAAAAAAATAGCGAAAAGGTAAAGATCAACGAGCGAGTGGCTGATTTTTGAGCGCAGCTTGCGGATAGTCAGTGACTCACGGCTCGTACAGAAAAGGGGGCTTACCAGTATAACACCAGGCCGGCCAGACGACTGGGCTCTCCGTGTCGAGCTCCCTCATCCTTTCAGAGAGCAGCCTCGGAGAGCATCTCCACTTGCCCGTCCGTCCAGCTGCCAGCGCCAGAACGTCCAGGATGCCGTCGGGCCGGTGATAGTCGCGAGCCGAGAGAGCAGGAACTTGCGCGCGCCCCCGGCGCCGAGGTGCCAGCGCCGATAAGCGGCCCGTGACTCGCGCCCGATAAGGCTGACCTCATGAACGCGCGCCCGTCCGCGGCAGTGTCAACATAGCGTCTCCTCCCCCGTCGTGTACTCACAGTGCAGGCACTCGCGCACACCGTCCTTCGCCGGGAGAATCTCTGCACCACACAGCCGCGCGCGAACGCGTTATCACTACCATCGGGGCACACGCGCGTGTCCGGTGTCAATGTGCGCCAGCGCCAGGAGGCCGAGGGAAGGAGAGAGAGAGAGGGAGAGAGGGAGAGAGGCGAGCAGCAGAGGTGTCGAGGTGCACCTGCCGCGAGAGTCCGCGTCGTAATGGGAGCGGGGCAGCGGGCGGCAGGTAGGCAGGCCCTCTCCTCGTCAACCTGTGCGCGCGCGAGCGCCCGCCCGAGGAGTAGGGGGAATCAGTCACATGGTCGCGGAGAGGCCGGGAGAGAGAGGTGGTGGAAGTCGGCGCGCGGAGGCGACGCTGCCACCGCCGCTGGCTTCTGCTCGGCGCAAGGCCCGGCTACTACCTCGCCGTCGCCGACCCTCCGCTCCCACCCTGGCTCCCACTCGGCCGACGCACGCGACACCGGGGCCGTTCCGCGATCTGCTTCTTTTTCGCGGCGTTTTCCTTTTCGGAGCTGCACTCGCGAGGGGACGCGGCCGCTTTTCCTTTTTCACCCCGGAGGGGGGAGCGGAAAAAGGGACTTTTTATCGGCGATCGATCGATTAAATCATTCTTCTCTGATGGAATTTGATTAATGTGTGTAAACAGATGAAATAGAGCGCACACAGAAGCTGAGTGGATGGCAATTACAAATGAAATAATGCCGCGAGGAAAATTAATCTTCGGAATTTATTTTAGAATAAATGTTTTGACACTATCTCCGCGTTAATAAATTAATATTAATTATTGCTCTGCATTAAAGATTCATGAGTTAGCGTTGTCGTAAATAACTTTGCAAACTTAATCTGCAAAAAATTCGCAGGCCTGCGTATAATTTCCAAAATATTACAATAAAATAGAGGTATGCTCCAACTATTTATAGATTTAAGCGAACGCATAAGAAAATAATTTCTTTTATGTAATCCATAAAATGTTTAATTTGATCGTAAAATTGCGAAAAAAAACCGGTACGTCCCACTAAAAACTTTATTACGGCAAATATAGTTTATGTAAACTCAATTTCATTTTTAGCATTCTCTTTGTACTTATTATTTCGTATCTCTAAATAATGTCGTCGTTAGTACGAAGCGCTAGTCCATGTAAAAGAAATAGCACAAGTTAGTCAGCAAACGGTCTCGTAAACGGCTAATCGTACGAAATAAATCACAAGAGCGCGAAGCGTCAATATCCACAAAGTTCGAACTGTGAAATTTAGTGTAAACTACAAGTTAAATATTCCTCCTCCCGCGCAGTCTCCCGAAACCTATAAAATTTAACGTATCAATGAATAGACCGAGGCACTTAACGGCGCTCGCGCATTCGACATCCCGCGCGTATCGGTGGACACCTCGGGGACTTTGTAGAGACATTTCGTGTTTTACGACGACGGGCACCGTGCTCGGCTCCCATCGGTAGAAAAGTCGTAAAAGCCCCTCCAAGAATGCCGGACTTTTCTTCCTCCTATCTCCCGCGGCGAGGTCGGGGCCCCGGCTCCACGCACACACCGGCCGAGGTGGACTCCGCCTCGGTCAACGCGCGCGCGGGACTTTCGGGGCATTTAATTGAGACGTCGCGGCCTATCTCCATCGGGCGCACTAAAATCCGAGGCGGCCGATACGCGAGAGAGCCCGGTTCCCATACGCGCACCGGTCCCCGCGACACGACCGCGCCCGATTCCTCACTGATTTAAACTCGCGTCGTCCGGCCCCACCGCCGGGGGGGGAAGGGGGCACTTTGATTTACGGCTGTTGATGTCCCCGTCCCGCCGTAATTTGTTGCCGTTGTACCCCGCGAGTCCGACCTTTCTTTTTTAACCCTCGCTTGATAAGCCCCGCGCGCGGATTTTTACGAGCGCTCGATCGAGGCGCGTTAATTCCCTAACGACCTGCGAGGCCTCCTCGCGACGTGCGAAATGAGCTTCCACGCCGGATACACAAATCAATCGGCCGAGGCGTGAAGCGATTCGCGCGGCGGCGCGGATGACGGAAGGTCGTGGAATCGCCGGATTAGGACCGGAGTCCGATTTCTAATTTGACGAAACGAAGCCGATGACTCGGCTCTTCGGGGCCGGGGGGAATCGCCGCGACCAGGCCGTCGCCTCTTTTTTCATTATTTTCCCCCCGGAACGGGGAGAGAAGAAGCAACTAAGATTTGCATCGCGGCTCTCGGGCTCGCTGTTCCCTCGGCCGAGGAGGTGGAGGTCGGCGCGCGGGGGGCGAGGAATCGCTCGCGGGTTGAATACCGCGCTCGCTCGCTCTTTCTCTCCGGTTCAAAGTACAATTTCCGAATTTTTGCCTCGTAAAGCCCGAGCAATGAGCGACGTAAAAATGAATAACTGCGGCCAGGGCGAGCGGCGTTTCTCAGTCCCGCGCTCTCGCAGAAAATAAGACGGGGCGAGGATAATAAAAGCGGGTCCGAGGCGCGCGCGGGCGCGAAGGAGGCGCAGCGGCGCACCCCGCAAAAAGGAGGAAACTCGGCTCCGAGTTTTCTATCGCGGGAGCGAGCCCCGCCGAGCGTCATAAGTAGCGAGAGAGACGTCCGGCGCATTTTTGCCTTCCGCGTTGCGCGAATAGATTATCGTTATTTACGAGCAATCTGCGGTGCCGGCAAATTGTTTGGGAATAAACGCGACGCGAGGCCGCTTATTTAGGGCTCGTAAAGCGCGCTCGCCCCGCCGTAATGACCTGCATACGGCGCGTACGAGCCGCGGCCGCCCGGGACAGACGTGCGGAAAATTTCGCGCGCTCCCGAGGCCGGAAGAGGGCGACGACTCGATTATTTTGCCGATCGTCGCGCAGGCGGGGGCTTTTTCTCGCGAGTCGAGATTCAAATGCGCGCGCCACGGAAAATCGCGAGAGCTAAGTAGAGCCTTAGGCGAGAGTGTCCGCATACCGCCGCTAACAATGTTTTATTAGTCGGACCGGACGGAAGGTATCTCACGCTTCAACAGATTACACGGTGCAGGGCGTCCGTTTTATTTTCCCATTGATTTTGTTCAATGCTTCTTCATGAGCTCGCAAAACTCCGCTTTTTTCCGCTCTAGCTATTATGCTCCGGTACGAAAATACTTGTTT
This sequence comes from Eurytoma californica, assembly GCA_035586675.1. Classification (NCBI taxonomy): domain Eukaryota; kingdom Metazoa; phylum Arthropoda; class Insecta; order Hymenoptera; family Eurytomidae; genus Eurytoma; species Eurytoma californica. The sequence continues at coordinate 26,685,853 of JAXIUT010000009.1, read as the reverse complement.
TTATGAAGAGTAAAATGCGGATGAAAAATTTTACTTTAATTATTGTGATTTGGGTAATAAGTGCTGTAGTATACTCAGGAAATTTCTTGTGTAAATAATTTTGTTTAAAATTTTTCAAAAAGTTTTCTGTTAATGCACGGGTTCAAAATGTATTTATTACCCAATCGTGCGAACATAAATACTGGAGCACATAAACTCACAACGACAAATTTACCTTTTGCTTTACAGAAAAGAAAAAGTGAAGAATACTTATATTGAAAAGGCTTTTGTATTCTCTCTAGACTCTACCCGACTTCGCTCCAAACGTGTTCGCTTCTTTTTTCGAGCCAGTATAATTGGTCGATCATCGCCGCTTTGCGGGGTACAAGAGGAAATCACCCTAATACTCGCATTATGCATACTGCAGCACGGTTCAACATCATCAGATAAGGGCGTGTCATTTGAGCCCGGGCGAAGTCACCTCGGCCCTGCAAATGTAAATACGACTTTTTCTCCCCCGGGTCCCCGCGCTGCACGAATAACACGCGTGGCGGGGTCCCTCGGCGAGCGAAAAACGCCGCGGCGGAACACGAAAACTCGATTAACCCGAGCACAGCTGAAAGTAAGTAAATCAACGTCCGATTTCGAAGGTAAGATACGGGAAGAATTTTAATTCCTTCAAATCCCCGCCCCTCGCGGGCGCAAAAAGATGAATAGCAGGTGTCGCGCGCGCGGGGGGATGTGTCGTCCGGCGAGGCCTCGCGCTCCCCGCGTAAGGTCAGCCGAGCGACGCGCCGCGCCGGGTGCATATACGTGCACCGGGGAGCGAGGACCACGGCGGGAGAGAGATCGCCGAGGAGAGAAGGAGAGCGCGGAGCGCGGCGAAGGGGGGAAACGGCGAGCGAGAGAGAGACTGGTTCCGGGCGGGGTTTCGATGTTTATCCCGGACGACCTCTCCCACCTTTGCCTCTTCTTCTTCTTGCAGGCTGCTGCTGCTGCTGCCGCGGGAGCGGCAGCTCTCCCCCTCCTCCTCCTCCCCGTCTTCCCCCCGATACACTTTCTTCGTTCGGGGCGAGATTTCAATGCAGCTCGCGCGCGCGCGCCCGCGAGAGAGATGAATATTTGCAGATGCAGGTAAGGGGACGCACGCGAGCCCCGGATGAATATAAGACGACGCGGGGGGGTGCGAGGGAGGGGGGGGGGGAGAACCGGGAGGAGGGAGGAGCGGCACCACCTAGCCCTCGGCGATCGCGCGGGCAGTCCGGTATGTGCTCTCGTTACCGGCCTTTCCTTCCTTCTCTTTCTCGCTCTCGCGTGCAACCAGTGGCGTCGTCGCACGAAGGCCCGCCGATTTTTGCATCGCCGAGGCAGTGCGTGCACGCGCATCCGTCTCGCCGAGAAAGGCGGGGTCTGCCGAGCCTGCCCCGGCTCTCTCGCTCTCTCGCTCCCGCTTATGGGAAACGTTGATATATGCCTTTTTCACCTTTTTCACCTTTTCCGCCTTTACAGCTTGCCTAGGCGATCGGACACTTCGAGCGCTGGAATTTACTGCCTAAAAATTATCATTTTTGTTTTAACTCTAGTTTATGCTCCTCACCGGCAACTATCAATTTGATTATTATTGCATTTTCAACGTTGTTGAGAAATATACCAATTTCAATTTTATATGCTTCAGTTATAGTTAACGGTGAAATTAAACTTGGTGGTAGGTCGTAGGATTACGCTAATAAAATTTAATCAAATTATATAGAAAACTTAATAATAAAGATATTTCATACGATTAACACCCCTTTTGAATAATAATCATAATGCCTCATACCTACATGCCAAAACAATCTATAATTTCCTAAAGAACTGTTCTAACTCTAAATTTGAAGATGTGAAATGTGAAATAAGAGAATATAAAAGCAAAATTGTGCATTTGCTTTTTTCAGCAATAAGTTGATCGATCTTTTTTTAAAAATGAATGTTTACTTATGATTAATAATTAAAGAGAAAGCTTTAGTTATTTTCAGTTTAAATAAATAGAGATTTGAAAATTGTCAAATGACACAATTAACTGCAATTAGCAGCCGAGAGCTGACATGGACCGTGTGCAGCTGCGCCTTCTTAATTCGTCGCACGGTGATAAGGGAAGTAGCGGAGGCGGCCGAGGCACGATCGAGACGCGCGTCGTCGGTGCAGGCTTTTATCGTGCCCGAGCGTTTATCAGCGAACTACACGAAGCCGAGGCCGTTCATCGTAATCAGTCAGCCTCGTTACCGCATATCATACCCGGAGGCCCCCGTCCCTATCGCGATTCCCGCGAACCGCTCGGCTCGGATTTTTCTCCGCGGGGGCCCCCCTCGAGTGTCACTCGGCTGACTGCGCCTCGTGAAATCTCCCCGATTCTTATCGCCGGCGATCGCCAGCTCGTCCACGGTAAATAAAAGCCCCGGCCGTTTAACCGGTCGTTTCGCCGCGCGCAGGTGGGCATAAAAAAAGGGCGCCCCGCGGCAGCGCGACACCGCGCGCCGTGACAAAGTCGCATTATCCCGGCGCGGCGCGGGAGGCGACAGGTCGAGAAGAAATTTCCGGTCCGCCGCGAAAAGCGGAAACGGGCGCGCGCCTTACATCCCACGGACACCGAGCCGCCGCCGGGGCAAAAAGCGCGGCGTTAACCAGGCCGGCGCGCACTCGAATTCATCTCTAAGTGAGCGGGAGACGAGGCGGCGCGGCAGGTAGTAGCCGCTCTCCCGGCCGCAAAAAGCGATGAATGAAGCTCCGCAGGAACTAACGCATTACGCACGCTCTCGCTCGGATCAACGCTCGCCGAGGCTGCGGCCGGACGCGGGAGGCGGGAGGCTGTATCTCCAGATCGACGCCCGTCCGCCCGGGGATTCTTGCGCGCGCGTTTGATGAGCTTCATCCTCCGCGGGATCATTTTATTTATTTACTCGGCCGTGTCCGAGAGGCGTGCACCGCCGCTGCGCTTTCTCGAACTCGTTTTCATGCCTCCGGTGCGTCCGTTGCCTCGATTACACCTCGGTGCAAAAGTCCTGTTGTTGTTTGCTCGAGTCACTTTTTTCTTTTTCAACGAACGCTGTGTTAATTTTCGATTATTAATCAGACTGTACCCGCAAATTAATCGATCACTCTATTTAGATCCGATCGATTATTGCGCTTGATAAGATAGAAAATCGAGTAGTCGTAACTACTGTTGCATATCTCGCGGAGACAAAAATCCTTTTTTTTTCAATAGTACTGCATGACTTGAGCAACGATCGATTAAAAAAGAAATAGTAAAATTGAACATCACGTTCGTCGGGCAAATAAAACAAACAAGGCTTCCGAATGAAAGATCAACGATCGATTCGAAACAAGAGATCCGAAGATACAGGCCGAGGCTCCTTTAGTTCCGAGACGTCGCCGAGCGGCCGAGTAGGGCACAATGGATCTCCCTCTGCGCTTCCAAAAGAAAAATCCTTGTCAATCTAGCGGATCTGTGTACAGTAGTTGCGGTGCGCTAGCCGCGGGCTGCGAGCGAGCGAGCGAGCGCGCGCTCACGCTCGCCTAATGACGTTATCGCGATCTCCGACCCGATGACGGATACATCCTTTTCAGAAGCAGGTCGCCTCGCGTCATTGTTCTGTTACGCGCCTCATAATCGATCGCTCGCGACTGTATACCCTCTAAATCAAAGAGGAGCGCGCGAGAACTCGCGTCTCACCGCGCGAAAACGCGGCTCTTTTCGCGTCTCGATCGCGCGAGCGCACCTCCTGCGAGCGATAAATTAATTTTCTCTTTTATCGGTGCGCCGGTGAAAAAAAGAGGGGAGGCCGGCGCGGGGAAGGCGTCTCGTCGATTAATGGTAACGAGTCTGCGAAATCGATTTCGAGCGCGCGGATGCGCGCGTTATGCGATCGCTCGGCGGATTTTGATTAATCGCGCGCAGACGCTTATAAGCGCGAACGGGTGCGCTCGAAACGCGATAACTGAATGCGAATTAGCCGCCATAAGTTATAACGCGCCGGGGAAAATAATAAAGTGGCGCGGCGTGCCGCGAGCCGCGAAAGGGGACTCACCGAGTCGATGGCAAATGTCGAGGTAGTCGATGTCCTCCCGCGTCGCTGCGCCGTTCCTCGGAGCTCCTGTAACGAAACAACGTCGATATTTCAATTATTTTTCTCGCTTACTCGTTCGCATTGGTAGTCATTATTTTACTGATAAGGCTGAGTAAATACTCGCGATCATTTTGTGAGACTTAACTAATTAATAACGTAAGCCTGATGACACTTGAGAATAATTAAATAAATTCAAATTTAATTTATTTTGCTTTGAGTTATACCATACTGAATAAAATAAATAAGTATATTGCTATTTTTACAAGCAGTAGTAAACAGCACATATCGTTTGCATTAAAAGCCGCAATTGCCTTCAGTCCACAGTATCGCGCTGTTCACAAGGGCGGCTAATAAGGAAAGGCGTTTCGACTCCATCTGACTGACCTCAAACATCTGCAGCTCAGATGACACCGAATCTACGTTTAGTTATAGAATTTGACGCATCCATCCGGCAGTAAGGAAAAAGATCCAACTATCTAGTGCGCACTTTTGACTTAATTTTCCATAAATTTGAAAAAAAATGTACTATTCCGTAAATTGAAGGCGTTTAATTTCAGCGGTGTCTTTCCGACCATTTGAAAACATAATTTCACAATAATTGAAAATGGCTTTTATTTGATCAAATTTACGGAACTTTACAATCTAACTGTAATCTTATCAGATTTCAATATCCCTAGACTAAAATATCACTAGCTCGTTACTGAAAAAAGTCTTATTTCTTCATAAAAGAGTAATAATTCACCCCTTGATGGCTACTTTCTCTTTAGGCCAAGCACGTGAAAAGCTCATCATCCCGACGAAGTCGTTAAGATAAGCGAAGTACTCGCTGAACGGTCGTTCATTGAAAGAGCGAATCGGAAATCGGCTTATCCCTGGTACTTAAGCCGCTTTTTTGCGGGGCCTCGCTCGTCTCGCGGACAACGCGGACATCATATTTACGAGGAGCGGACTAGAATAACGCCCGGCACGCACACTTGCAAGGCGTGGGAGTCGCGGCTCGCGAGAAGAGAAAGGCCAGAGCGAGAAAACGAGCTGCGAGGGAGAAAGAGAGACGGAGGCCAGCTCGCGGGGACACGCAAGGACGTGAGCGCTCGCGAGAGGAGAAGTGGATGGTGGGCGGTACTCTCCCGCGGGGAGGAGGTGGTGGAGGTCCCGGGGAAGGAGGCGAGCGGAGGCGCGAGCGACACCGGACTTACATCTGCCGATCACCGCTCCGGAGAAAATTGACCGAGGCCGCGAGCGAGCTCGTAACTCATCGGCCGGCCGAGCCCCGCGCGCCGAGGGATTCTAATTTTCGCCGTGGCGAGCTAAGGCCAAGCAGCCCGCCTCTCGCCCGTCGGAAAGTGATTGCTGCCTTATTTTAAAGGTTATTATTTGCCTTAAAAATGTCGTGCCAATGAACGACGGAAAGCTCCGCCGAGGCGCGTCCGTCTGCCGATGCCATTGCGCAGGGTAAAAAGGAGATAATTGCTTTGCCGATTTTAGATAATTATTTTGCGAACTGTGGCTTTCACGGCGATCGTTTTAACTCTTCGAAAAAATTAATTATTTACAAGTAATATTTATTATTAAGCTATGGACTATTGCACTTTCTCTATGAGGTATAAAATGAAAATTCTATCGGTGCGTTGAAAGTAACGACAAATTCGATCTTGTGCACGTAAGTGGAATCAGTTAGGTACAGTAAGCCATGCAAAATTAACTTAGAGTCGTTCAATCGACTTTTCCAACTTTCTCTTTTCTCGGAAACGTGACACAAGTTGTCTAATTTCACACTTAAGGTCATCGCGATAATTTCAATCAATAATAATTATCCTTATCGTTTATCTAAAAATATTTTAATAATGACAAGTATTTTCTCTTGTAAAAAACAGTATGTTTTAATTTAAGAAATTTAACGATGTCCGTTTTAAATCTAAATTTAAATTTGTTAACCAAATATCTAGTGTACAAAAGTAAATGTACAATGTGAAATGAGCACACTTATATAAATTTTTTTCAACTCATTTTATAGTGTAAAAATGCACTTTTCCTACAAATACGATTTCAAATAAATCATAACAGGTACTAAAACAATAATAACCCCCACAAAAAATAGCCGTATGTATTTGTATAGCTAGGACTAAGCTAAAGTTGAGATGCAATAAACAAAAATTTCTCCGCGACCATCAACGCGAAGCTGCCGCAATAAAAAACGTTGAAAACCCCCGAAAGAATCCGCAGCAATATCCGAGTCCAATTGAAGTCCCGCACGGCTCGTAAACGATAAGAGCGTAAAATTCGCCAAGCGCCGAGTCATTCCGGCGTTAATCTCGCAATTTCGCCCGGCGCTGGAGATAAAGCCGCTCCGCTGCGTATTTTCGCGGTTCGCCACAGGAGCGCGCGTATGATCCACCGAGCGAAGTGGGGTTAACGGCGATTTTTATCGGCCCCGGCGACGGAACCGGTCTATCGCTCTTTCCGCGCGGCCCCCGTACAATGTGCGATTTGCATAAGGCGCAGGCCCTGCCTGATTGCCCGTAATTAGCCGGACGAATGCGCGTGGCTCGCCGGTGCACGCGCGCGCGCCCGCCTGCGCCTGTATACGTGACTGCCCGATCGAACCGCAACTCGACAATCCGCCAGCACGCGCGCGAGCGAGGAAGAGCGCCGGATTCAATAAACACTTTATTTTAGAGGAGCGGCCGATTGGGCGCTGCAATTTTCACTTGGGATTTTTATCAATGGAATGACTTTTTTTACAAATATTCAAGTACGTATTGATTTGGAATGAATTGTGATATTTTCCTACGTACTTTGTATCAGCTTTTACTTAAATTTTCATGTAAATAAGCATAGTTCAGAGTTTACTTATGGGTAATTAGGAAACGTGTAAAGTTAGAAATTTAATGCGCTAGCTAATATTTGCAAGTGGAATTCAGTTTCAGCATAATTTAAAACAGTATAAAAACTACTTGTGAAAAACATTCACGAGCGATATAGAATATTCAACGGTAAGGTTAAAGATTAAACCTTAAAAACTCATTATTTTATATTTTACAGTATTTGAATTTTAAATAAACCCATTATTCAAATTTTATTCAATGCTTAATTAATTTTTTATGGACATTTGACCATTCAACTTTTAACTTTTGAACTTGTACAACGTACATCAGTAAAAAAACCAACACTAACGATGTTTTCAAAACCTATTCGCATAATAATGGCTTAATAGTTTTTATCCGCTTATAGTACCTCTAGTTTCCTATATAACGCGATGATTTCACGCGCCTCGATTAACTTTTAAAATTAATACTAAACACTAAAATAAAATACTCACGATTACCAAAAAAGCGTCTCAAACTGTCAAGCCTGTTTCGATTCGCTATACTTGGAGCGCAACTTCTTTTCCATCATAAATAAGAGACCATATCGGAGTGGCAAAAAAGAAAAAGCCGAGAGAGAAATGAGGGAAAAAGAAAAAGAGGCGAACGAGCCAGCGAGCGCGGGTCATACAAGAGGTCTTGAGGGATCACGGGAGTCAGAGGTCGTGGGTCGAATAGCCAGCAGCCGCGTATATAGCCCTGATCTTCGACCCACTCCTTCCTCTCCGAGAACCAGCTGCGCGCTTGTTATTTCTCCGGCCTAAGCGGCTAAGAATATTCTTCAAGGAAACTACTTACTACAGCTGCTAGAAATTAAGTATATTTAATCGTTAAATTTAATCGCTCATTTGCAATATTATTTTCTTTAATACTAGCATTAGATAAATTAACGATCACTTTTAGTATTAATGAAATAATCTTATTTTATTTTCTTATATCGTTAATATTTTTATTATTTTTTGAAAAAATTAACAAATTTAAAGAATGAATGAAAACAATATGAACGAAAACAATAAAACCATTTCATATATTTATCTGCAAGGATATAATATTAATACTTAAACATATGCACAATATAAAATTGGTTAAATAAGCCAATTTCACATTAGGCCGACGAAATGAAAGCATAAAAAATGTATTCCGTATGCACCGAACGCGTAAACAGCGCCAAAAAAATAAGAAAAGGTTGCAGAAAGCGGCGGTGACGGCGGCGGTAGTCGGGGAATCGCGGAACGCTGGCGCGCGATACGAATCGCGCTGATGAGGCCAGCCGCGAAAATACCGGCGCGGCGGCGCGTCGGTGCAGCGACGCGCTCGAAGCCGCCTGAATTGATGAGGTCTAATTAAAGCGGGCCGGGCGTAATAAACGACGCGCGCCTCTTTAATTGTGGCGATCAATAACGCGGCGCGCGCACGGCCCGGCGATAAACGCTTTGTGCTACCGTGGCGTCCGCGCCGTCATTAAATTCGCATACTTATGAGGCCGGGAGCGCGCCGAAACTCGCCGGCAATTCCGAGGGGACGGATACGCGCCGCGTCGATTAATCGCCCCCGGCTCCGCGCGGGCACTTTTATCCGCCGCGGACTCGCGCGTATATGCCCCGCGAGGCCGCGCGAGCTGGATAAGGCGGCGAGGGGCCGCAGCGACGTTTCTATCCGCGAGCCGCGATATAAATGCTCGCGGCTAGCGCTCGAAAACCGGTAGCTTTTCAACGACTGCTGTATGCGATTGCTCCTGCGTCATTCGAACTTAACGATTCTCTTACTTAGTTGATGCTGCTGATGCCGATGCAGATCGCATGCTTTATACGCGCTATCTCCGCTTCGGGCTGTTTCTTTTTTATTTTTCTTCTCGGATTAACTATTTTTTAACAAGGTTACCATAATTTATAGTCAACAGGAAATGTTTTTTTATATACATGCTTTACTTATTTATTTTTTATTAATAGCTCACGGTCTGCATCTCTTGAAATAGAATTTTAAAATTTAATTTAGTCGTGAAATATAAATACACGTGTTTAGCATTAATTTTGTATTGATTTATTTTTCGGTATAATTAAAACGCTCTTTTTATTCGAGAAAATAAAAAGAATTCGCAACGATCTTACAGCGATTTTCTACCCTTGTAGAAAAAGTTGAAAAAAAGATGAAGACGCGGTGACCTCGGGATTCCACGTTCCGCGGTATTAGAAGTGACGCTCGGAGACAAAGGCGAATCGACGTCCCCGGGTACACGAGGTGGACGCGAATCCGCTCGCGGACGGACGGTATATGGCCTAATGGCCGAGCCGCTTGTCCGTCGGAGCCGGCCCTCCTCCTCCTCGTGTGTTTTTTGCCCGAGAAAAGAGAATGCGCGTTTCGCTGAATCGATCTTTTCGAGGGATCACCGATCAGGGGACCCCGTCAGGTCGCCGCCCAACTCCCCCCTTCTCGCATAATAGCGGCTCGCCTATACAAGGACCCGGGGAAAAATGTAAATTGGAAGGGCTCCGCGCGGAGTGACGAGCACGACGCGCCGACCCTTACCGATCGCCCCGGAATCCGAATTGACGGCATTTTTTCGCTTTTTATTTTCGGGACGGGGTTTAGCCTCTCGTTGGAATCACGCGCACCAAAATTTTGTGTCGACTTTTGGACGAACTTTCCGAAAACAATTTAGCAAACGTATACATACATTTCATTAGTTATGTAGAGTGAATGCAAATTATTAAACGCAAAAAAAGATATCGATAATTTCTTTGATGTTTGCGGTATGTATGCAAGAAATTGACAATCGCACCGTAAAAGGACTTGTCCACGAACGAAGCTAATGCGAACGAAGAAAAGTCGGAGGCTACCCGGTGAATCGTGTAGCGTGGAGAGGAAAGTTTGCGGAAAAAAGTCCCCGGCGCCTCTATATAAATCTCTCGGCTCCGCTCGGCTTCCTCGCTCGGGCGCGGACACGTCTACGAGTCCGTCCAGAGCCCCGAGTCCGTCCGAGTGTAGCACAGTAGTTGGGAGTGACGCTCGCCGTATGGGACATCGTCTCGGCGAGTTGTCCCGCAAACAGCTCCATTAAAAGCGCAGCTCGAGTGCTGTAGGTGCAGCTGTACCTCTCGGGACGCGCTCGCTGGCGCGTTACGCCGCTCACGAGTCCCTCCGTAGCACGGCATCGCTGGGCTTTAATAAAGGGCTCATAAATACATCAGGCGGCCGCGGCCCGATCGGCATTCGCCTCCTTTATGCTCGCGCGCTGCTCGCCTCGCGCGCTGCTCGCCTCGCGCGCGCGGCTCTCCTTTCCCTAAACTGGACGAGCGGGCGACACACGCGCGGCGGCGGCCTCTCGTCGCGACTCGCTAGACTGAAGAGACAATGCCATTGTTTTTAAACTTCAAAGGAGCGGCCCTCGGCCCGATCGCCTCGCGCTCCGGCCCTCCTCCTTTTGCTCCCGGGGCTGCGACACGTCGCTCCTAAATTCTTCTACGTCAACGCGATAGCCACCGCGCCGCGAGCTGCTCGCCGAGGGGGGCAGCGGGGGGAGGCGAGCCGAGAGAGAGGTATACTCGATGCACTGCTTCCCCCCGTTTTTACGCGCGCCAGGGCAGAGGGGCAGAAAACCTCCGAGGCGAGTTTCTATGGATTATGCGCGCGCGCGAGAGCACCGGACGGCGAATTCGTCCGCTCCTTTTTGCGAGCCCTCGGCGGCTTTTTCGGCGATTTCACTCGTTGACAGAGCTGTTACACGCTCCGTCCGGCTACTTGTCGTCTTTGTTTTTATCGTTAACGTTTTAACGTTAAAAGTCGTTGAATAAAATTCTCCTGCTATTCGCTCTTTTTATCCCTGTGGTTTTCAAGGTTGTCCTTAAACTTGTCAGTTTGTGATAAAAAAGCTTAAAAATGAATAGTTTCATTTGGTACGGATTTCCGATCAGATTTCTCCGATTTATAGTGAACGATATCATAGTGCACAAAATTGAAGTATATCCTCTATTCAAAGTCTAAACTGCTATTTCTATTTGAGAAAATTTGAATATTTTCCTCTTTTACGTTATCGGTGTACATAAAACTCAAAGTTAGCCAAACTATTGATCATAAGTGGATTTGTACTTTAAGTATAAATATTTATTAAGTAGAATAAGAAGTTAGTGTTCATTTAAAGAAAAGGTGAAAAAGTGCTTGAAAGCTACGAAGAAGAGAATAGAGCTGCGCGCGTGAAATTTCCGAGGCGCGGCAGGCTGCATTTTACGAGCGTTTTCAAATTAAATTGGAAAATAGCCGAAGCGAACAACAGCCCGAGCGCGCTTCACCTTCCCGTAATACCAACACTTACAGCATCTCCCGGGCAGCGAGAAGAGTAACGAGAGCGGGCGAGCTCGCGCCCAATTACAGCGGAGCTCAGTCGCGCTCTCGCATCGATAAGCGACAAATCAGCGGAATCCGGAAAAGTATGAACAATATGTAAATGAAAAGACACCGCGGAGGGCAGCCGGCCCCCGACATCAAAGGCGAGAGCACCGCCGGGGCCCGAGATCCCCCGAAGATCCGCCGCGCGCTCGCGTGTACAGGTACGCCGGGCATTTTTTTCGGCCGCGGCGACGCGCGTTTGAAAAAGGCAAAAGCCGCGCGTTTGGAATATAAGGCGATGAGGGCGCGCGCCGCGGGATAGGCTTGCGCAGGAAAAAGCTCGTCCACCCGGGGGGGAGTAGGCAGGCGGAGCCACCAAGGAACGCGCGCGCAGGAGCCGCGGGCGAAGCAGGATAATTGCCGCTCGGGCCCTCGCCGACTCGTCCTCCTCGCCTCTCTCTCTCTCTCGCTCGCGTATGTAAATGGGCCGCGCATTGTCTTATACGACGAAGCGCGCGCGCCCGCGATAAAAAGCAGCGGCCCGCTCGCGCCCCGGCCCGCACATACATTAGGCCTTTGATTTATGCCGTGCGCCCTTTATATAGCAGCCACGGACGAGGCTCGTTCCCGAACGGGGGTTATATAATACGCGCCGAGGCACCCGCGATAGCCCGAAATTACGGGGATCGCGGAGTTTGCTCGGGGGAGGGAGCTGCGGGTTTGCTCCTCTCCTTTTTTTTACGCGGCCATTCCCGGCTCAAAGGAGATTGTTTTCCGATGAGGGCTCACCGAAGCCACTTTCGCTTTCACTTCGAACGCCGCCGGCTCGTTTTTCACTTTTAAGGATTATTCGATTACTCGACACCTTCGCTGCCGGCTCGCGTCCTCTTCTTCGAGCTTATATTGGAGGTGAATTAGGTGAGAACTTTTTGGGGAGGGTACCTTTAATGACTGTGCTTGTACACTATTTTAGGGTTACGTAATTCTGAAAATTGTAATAATTCAAAGTAATAAACTCTGTTGTAAAATTAATAGATGGATAATTAAAAACATGCGTAAGATGTGGATGTATTTACGGGTTTTCTTAATATGTACTAGGAAACATTATGTAGATAGTTTTAGTATTTACGGTAGCTCAAGAGTTTACTGTTTTCCCTTAAACAAGTAGATAAATCCGGGTACAGTAAGACATTCTATTTGAATAATAAAATATTGATTAAAAGAAAGATACAATGAACGGCATTCTTTTTTAAACGACACCGCGAGGTGAACGATCGCCGTCATTCATAAAAGTAAAGGTATTTTTCGCAATATAAACTGCAGTCCCAGCTTTTATCGTTACGTCTTGTGCCATTAAATAATCGTCCTTCTTATTCCGCTTGCCGGAAATACGACGGTATAAAATTATATGGCTCATTAAAATACACTTTACTTTAATTGAATAATCTTCCTTTTTAAATTTCGCATATCCCTTTCGGTCTTTCATAAAGTGTAACATAAAGTCGAGCGAGGCACTCGAACTTTACAGCCCCCTTGGTACCGAGTAAAAAAGAAAAGACGCGGCAAAAAGCGCCTCGGCCTACCCATCCAGGACATCTCACTCAAAAGTACTTATTTCAATCCCCGCGGTGTGCCCGGTAGGAAAAAGGAAGCCCGCGTCCGGGGCGATGACGCAGCAGCGGCTAGATAGGCTCCCCCCGCCCGGGCGTGGACTCCTTTGCGAGGGAAAAGTCGCGGCGGGCGAGGCAACAGGAGGAAGAAGACGAGCCGCCGCTCCGCAGCAGCCGCGGCAGCGGCAGCAGTTCCTCTTTCTCCTCTCTCGGAGCTCGTTATCGGTCTCTCGGCGCGCTGCACACGCCTTGATATATGGCGAGAGCGTTTCTCTTCCATCCTGCCGCTCCCTCTCCCCCTCCCTCCCCCTTGTCCTTCGGCGCAGATGCCGCGGGAGCCACGCTCCTCGTTACCGCACGCACTTTGCTCCCTCTCCCGGACGCATCCATTGTTCGCGAGAAAGAGAGAGAGAGAGAGAGAGCGAGCGGCCGACTCTCCGCCTTATTACCTACACACAAGGCCACCGCGCAAGACAATCCAGGCGCGCGCGACACAAAGATACGCCTTTATCGGGCGCAGATCCCGCCAATGGACCTCATTGCCCAAGTTCGCCCTCCTCTGCTCCCTTCCTCGCTCGCCTTTCTTCCTTGCCTTTCGCGATTAATGCCCCGCCGCCGCCGTCCGCATGTGTGCGCACCGCCGCCGCCGCGCCCCGAGATTCCTCCGACTTATTTTCCGTGTCAATCAGCGTATTTCATTCTTTTTCGCCGCACCGCCGCGGGAGCCGGGCGCGCGTGCGTTCTTCCTTTCAATTTATATCGGACGGCCGGCCAAGCCGACTGCGCTATCCCCTCTCGATCTATCGGCGCCTCATTTGGATTTTATCGAGGGCGTTTATTAAAATGCCGACGGAGCTTTGTGCGACCGAGTGCCGCGATACAATTGCTCCCGTGTACCTCCCTTTTCGCACCACTCGGAATGGCACTGACGTCAATTTGAATAATTTCAAGATGCACACTGCGGAATTGCCTTCTATAATCGGACTCTTATAAGCCCTTTATCACTCTTTAACATCTTCTTCAAAAAATCTACTCATTTTTAATAATTAAAAAATAAGGGTTTCAATATATTTGTGGATGGAGAAAAGTAAACATCAATTGATCGGAAAAATCGAAAAAACTTAATGAACGTAAAAACTTTCAATTGGCACTTTATTATTTCAAGCTTTAAAGATTATAATGACGCGCTAAAAAAGCGACTGGCCAGAAACACAAACGACGCATTCGCAGCAGGGAGCGAGTCGCAAACAATCTCAAGGTGCGTGATTGGCCAGGCCCGCGAAAAAAGCGTAACGAAGCGCAGACCGGGGCGCGCGGGAGCGGGTCTCCCGGCGGCCGTCCAAAACCGGCCGGGGCGACTGTTGCCCCCGCAAAAAAGGCCCGGGCCGCGGTGTTTGTTCAAGCAAGACATAAGCGCACCGGGCGCAATTTAAATTATCAACGCTTCTTAGCCGGGGCCCGATGCTGCGGGCTGCCGGCGATGAATGGGGCCCCGGCGGCGGCGCTCGCGTGCGCGTAGGTGGACTCGACCCCCCATGCGAAGATCCGCGCGCGGTCAAGGGACGGTTATTAAACTTCCGGCGCGGGCCTCCGCGGGCGACCCGATGTGGGAGAGTAAGCGCGTCGCTCGCGCGTGTCGCGCGCGCCGCGCTTCTTTCGCTCCCTCTCGCGCGCGTTTTCCTGCTCTCGTGCGCCCGTAAACATCCTCCGTCCGCGTCCGTCGCCGTCTCCCCCCTCGTCGGAGGAGAGGCCAGACTTCCTTCCTCCCGAGGCTGCGGTACGAGATTTCATTCATGAGTCCGGCCCCGCGCCGGACCTTGGCCTTGCCGGCGCCGCGTAATCAGATGTAATAAGCGAAATTATTATCTGCCTTTGCGAAAATTGCCCCCGCGCGCTTTACGTCGCTCGGCGAACTTTGCGTTTTGTTCCTTTCCACGTCTCTCGGATATTGCTTCCAGCGGAAAATGTCAAGCGTGAAATGTGATTTAGCTGCTTTTTTTCCTTTATTATACTTGTTGATGAGACTCTTTGTTTATATACGATTTTTATGGAAAATTTGATTAAAAAAAAAGTTTCATTAATTCTATCATATAAGTACACGTTTCGGTTTTTAATTAAAAAAAAAGAGGAATTAATTTTTCTATGATTATATAATCACGGGTTACAACCTTTGAATGAACCGTATAGTCGTATCTGGTAAACTTATGGCACATTACATTAACATACATTCATATGAAATGATTTGCATCTAAAATTAATATGCACATTCATGAATATAAGCTTCTATTTAAATGTAATTAAAGTATTAAAATTTGTTCACCTCAAAAATTGAAATTCATCCTTCACAACTCTATCTTCGAATAAAACCATTCTAAAATTCCATAAGCAATTTTCTCTTTTCTCTTTTAAAACCATCTCGCTCAAGCTCTCGAGTAAGTAACGAGATGAAGTTATAATGAATGAATAGCTCAGGGCATACAATGGCACGTGGCACAATCTAATGTCTACCCCGTTCAAAAGCAAAGCGAGCTTTCAGCCTGGCATCCCCCCGAACACATCCAGCAAGAAATCGAGCAGTGCGAGTATAGTCGTCGCAATGCGAGCTGCAGTCCACATATACCCGCACACGTATATACCCTCGCTCTTCTCGACTCTTCCATTCAAGCCCCGCTCGCCCATTCACCGGGCGGCGTTCGCTCTCTTTCTCTCTCGCTCGCGCAGCGCCGCAGGGTTCATTCACCAAGCGCCGTGGCGACAACCACGACGATGCTGCTGCTGCTGCTGCTCCTGCATGCTCGCGCTCGCGATTCCCTCTCCCCTCGACGGCGGCGGCGCCGCTCCTCCTCCTCCTCCTCCTCCTCGCCGACCACATCCTCCGCCGGACGCACTGCACTCGCACGCAGGACGGCCCTAGACGCGGCACCCGCTTCCCCCCTCGGCCCGATCCTCCCGGGATAAACGGCCGAGTGGCATTAACTACCGGAGAGACGCGGCCCTCCGGGGCTCCGATTTTGCCGGACTCTCTCTTCCCCGGCCGATCGACGCTATCGCCGGATCCAAGGGTCACGCCTTCACGCCGCCTCGCACTCTACCCAGCGCTTCGAATCCGCGGGCGCGAAGTCGCGCGCGTGCATTAGGGACGCGCGTTGTCTCGGGGGTTTCCGCTGGCGCGAGGCGCGCGGAATTTAGCGAAAAAAGGAGCCGGATCGGCGGGAAGGATCGCTCGGCGCAGCTGCGCGCGGCCGACTCTCTAATCGCGCTCGTCCGGCCCGAGGGGGGCTACTTATGCGCCAGCGAGCGGCATAATGCGCGCGTGTAAAATCATAATCACATCTGAGCTTGTCCCGGCTGGGCATCTGCGGCGACTCCGCCGTGCATGTACCTACTTTGCGAGATCGATCGGCCGACCGAGCGCCTCGCTTCGCGGATGCGCAAACGATTCTCGATTTTGTATTTGCCACTACGGACGGTGGTGACCATTTTTCCTTGTTACTCGTGATACATAAGCTTCGAGTACTTTATTTTTATTTCACTTGATACTTTATTCTCTTCTTTTGTATTTACATACTGCACAAAGACATAAATTATCGATGACTATAAAGATTTTGAATATAAATTACTGCCGTTATTTTAATAGGCAAGTCTCAGAAATCTTTTAATTAAATTCGTTAAAAATCGATTTTTGGTTTTTTACAGATATCTAATAGTATAGTATAGTACGAAATTAAAAAGTGAAGTGGATTGCGCTTAGTCTGAAGTGTGAAAACTGAACACGTAAGAAACTTTTTTGTAAACAATAAATAATCCATTTTTATCAGCCCGTTTTCGTTAAAAATTGACGACATTACTTTCGTTAAAAATAAAATCGCCATTTATTATCTTCGTAACAAAAATATTGTTAAATCGAGTAAAATCTAATTAATGTTAATAAAAAATCAGGTGATCGCAGTAAACATAAAATTTGCAAGTCGAGGAGAAAGCATAGAACTGTCAGCGCCAACTATTGCGTCCGGCATCCTCAAGAATCCCGGCAAAAAAGCAGTCCCGGCGGACAATAGGCATACGGGGAGTCGGGTTCGAACCTCTGTATTCTGCGGCGGTACCCGGCCGTCTAATAAGGTTCGCGCGGGGCCTCGGCGGACACACTGATGGGCGACGGTGACTGGGCCGCGCGTCGGCGAAAACAACGCGCGCGGCCTGATTGAAAGTAACGACGCCGCTCGGCGACGTGTCGCGCGCGTTTACTGTCCCCCGCGCGCACTCGCGGTCCCCGGTGCACTTGTCGTCGCCGGCCGCCTGCCTTTTGTTCTCCGATGACGCGCTCGATCCGCCGCTCTGCACCTCTACCGACGCTCAAGATTTAATGTGCTGCTCCGCGAGGAGCGCGGTAGCACCCGACGAGCCTGGTTAACCGCTGTTAGGGAGCTCCGATACGGAAATATGCTCTATATCGGTTGATGCTTAACAATGCTATAGAATTATATTTTTTCCCTTCATTTTTTTTATGCATATAAAGAAAAGTTATTTAAAACATGGACACTGAATTATTTCGGAGCATTTAAGAAGGTAGTTTGAGGTATCACGTACTATAGAATAGAATAGAATAG
>JAXIUT010000009.1:26638162-26668267 GCA_035586675.1 Eurytoma californica | reverse complement strand
TCTGGCCGCCGGGTAACAGCTTTTCGTCCCCTTCGGCCCATTTGAACCTACGCTTCTATAAGCGTCTATATTCGTTGACACGGCATATAAATCTTCATAAGCATAGATTTATAGCGAATTGCATACAATTTAACCTATAAAACTGCATTAATAAAGCCAAATATTCGTTGATAAAGCCGCAGCAATCAGAATAATGCCTATTCTTCTGTAAAAAGATTTACATTCTAAAAATGGCTGCTTTTGAAGGTAAGACATCAAATGATGTAAACTATTTTTTTTTTATTTATTTACTTGTAATTGTATTTATCAATATTTTGTTTATAGAAATGGGTGTACAGCCGGAAATTTCAAAAGCTTTAGATGAAATGGAATGGATGTGAGTAGCTATTGAAAAAAATGTTTATTCATTTTTATCAAATAAGTGTAAATAATAAATAATCATTTATCATTTAAGGCTTCCTACAGATGTACAAGCTGAAGCTATTCCCTTGATCTTAGGTGGAGGGGATGTTTTGATGGCTGCTGAAACTGGCAGTGGTAAAACTGGCGCCTTTTGTATACCTATATTGCAAATTGTATGGGAAACATTAAAAGATTTTGAATCTGGAAAGTCATCAAATATCGAGCCATCGACTTGTACGTAAAACTAACTTAAGATAAACTATTTTTCTCTTTTATATTGCATATCTAATGATTTTAATAACTTTTAACTAAGCATCTGCATGGGCACTAAGTTTATTTGATAGAGGTAGTGCTTTAGCTATTACCCCAGATGGTCTACGCTGTCAAAGTCGGGAACCAAAAGAATGGCACGGGTGTCGTGCTACTAAGGGTATTCAAGGAAATGGAAAATATTACTTTGAAGCCATTGTTACTGATGAGGGACTATGCAGAGTTGGCTGGTCTACTTCCCAGGTACACATACTCAATTTCTCATTATTTTTCTAAATGTATCGAATTACTTTTTCATACAATGCTTTAAATATAGGCATCCTTAGATTTAGGAACAGATAAGTTTGGATGGGGCTATGGTGGAACAGGAAAAAAATCAAATTCAAAACAATTTGACAATTATGGCGAAGCCTTTGGCATGCATGATGTCATTGGATGTCTTCTTGATTTAAATAAAGGGGAAATGGAATACTGGAAAAATGGAGTTGGTTTAGGACCTGCTTTTACTTTAAATAACCAACAAAAGTCACAAATTTTCTTTCCTGCTGTAGTTTTAAAAAATGCAGAGATGTCCTTTAACTTTGGAGCACAACCTTTTAAACATCCTCCTCCAGCAGGATACCTAGCAGTTTCGGCAGCTCCTAAAGATCAAATTAAATTAAATCATATCAATAGTGGTCAGGCAAAAACAGCAACCAAAGAAAAACCTGCAAATAATGCTCCTCAAGCTATAATCATTGAACCATCTCGAGAACTTGCTGAACAAACATACAATCAAATTCAATTGGTAAGCTTAGAAAATTTAGAAAAATTTATTATTTTATTGAATATATAAATATTAATTTCTTTATATGTTTTAGTTTAAAAAATATATAAAAGATCCAGAAATAAAAGAATTATTAGTAGTAGGTGGAATAAGTATCAAAGAACAAATTATTGTATTAAATCATGGTGTTAACATAATTGTTGGAACACCAGGAAGATTAGAAGCTCTTATTCAAGATGGATCCTTATTATTAAATCAATGCAGGTCAGCTTTAAATTTAACATAATTGCATTAAGATCATGTGAGGTAACTAAATTATTTGTAATGTAAAATTTCTTTACAGATTTTTTGTATTAGACGAAGCAGATGGATTGTTAAAGCAAAATTATGGAGAACTGATAGAGCGACTACATAGACAAATGCCAAAAATTACTAATGATGGAAAACGATTACAAATGATTGTTTGTTCAGCTACTTTGCATGCCTTTGAAGTCAAGAAAATGGCCGTAATTATAGCTATATTAAATTTATAAAAAAACTCTAGGGGTTGATTTAAATAAATAAACAAAATAAATTAATTATAGGAAAAACTTATGCATTTTCCAACTTGGGTGGATTTGAAAGGAGAAGATGCAGTTCCAGAGACAGTACATCATGTAGTGGTTATAATAGATGCTCAAAAAGATAACCTTTGGCAAAGTTTGAGGCGTCATATACAAACTGATGGTGTACATAGCAGGGATAACATTAGAGCAGTAAATACAGCTGGTACTGTGCTTCTTTATCTTTATCGGCACTTTGATTTTACTTATCAATAATTTAATAATTAATCTGAGAGTTTACATCAAAACAAATTGTTTTCATTAATTTTTAGAGGCACTTTCTGAAGCAGTTAAAATATTGAAAGGAGAATACTGTTTACGAGCTATAAGAGAGCATAAAATGGACAGAGCTATAATTTTTTGCCGAACAAAATTGGATTGTGACAATTTGGAGCGATATTTAAAGCAAGTAGGCGACAGAGAATTAACCTGTGTTTGTCTTCATGGAGATCGTAAACCGATAGAGCGAAAACAAAATTTGGAAAAATTCAAACGCGAACAAGTCCGATTTCTCATTTGCACAGATGTTGCAGCAAGAGGATTAGATGTGACTGGCTTACCTTTTAGTTAGTAAAAATTTTAATTATTTTTAATTTATATATTTAATGATTTTTTAAGTAGTATCTTATAAAAAATTTATTTAATCTAGTGATCAACATGACCCTTCCTGATGAAAAGACAAATTATGTTCACCGCATTGGTCGAGTTGGAAGAGCCGAAAGAATGGGTTTGGCCATTTCTTTGGTGTCTAGTGTCCCAGAGAAAGTTTGGTATCACGGTGAGTGGTGTTCTTCCAGAGGTCGAAACTGCAGCAACACAAACCTTACTGAACAGGGTGGCTGCTGCATTTGGTACAACGAGCCTCGGGTAAGAGCGTTTAAAACATCAAATTAGTTTTTCACCACACCCTCGCGGAAAGTACCAGGTTCCCGCCCGGCGGCATTTTAAAAATACGGTCATTTCCACTCGGTGATGGTGAAAAATAGTATACGCCCACGGGAATAAACAAAGAAAGCATGTTTATCATTACATACAATTACATGCAATCTGAGACATTCTTTATTTTCCCTCCCTTGGTGCGTAATATACTATTATTCAAATATTAAACAATTAATCATCATAACCTGTTGGCAGTTGCTAGCGGAAATAGAAGATCATTTAAACATAACGATACAAATAATAGAAAGTGATTTGAAGGTACCAATGAACGATTTCGATGGAAAAGTTACATACGGTGAAAAAAAAATAGGAATGGGTATGTAATAAGCAAACGATTGAATCTAATCAATAAAGTAAGAACTGCAGTAATTATAAAATATGACATTGATAAATCGTTTTTTATGACTATAGGATCGAATTATGAAGATCATGTTCAAGAAATGGCTCCAGCAGTATCAGAGTTAGCTTCTTTGGAATCACAAGCGCAACTCATTTATTTAAGACGACATCAAACTGTCCAATAAAATGTAAATTAGCAGCAAAACGTAACAATAATCTTATAAACGCTCTTTTTAATCTTAATTTTTAAATAAATTGTTATAACTGCAAATTAATTAATTATTTTATAACTTATTCTTTTAGGATTATTTGGTAAAGTTTTTCATCAAATTTTATTTTAATGGCTTTTACACTTAAATAATTATAATAATCAACTTTGTAATAAATATTTTGATTCTTTCCACTTTTCTTTAAGAAAAAACACACTCACTCCAATAAAAAAAATAATTAAAAAATTTCACTAAATTATTCTAGTAATCAAAATTTTCTTTCTGAGTAAACATTAATGTTTCGTTAAACAAGGAAAACCGTCGCAATTGAATTATTAACAACACGATTTTACTTATACGAAACATATAGGTTCAGAATTTACTGAATGACTTCACTTCTTTTTCCTTTTTTTAATTACACATATAATTTATACACATAACTCTTAAAATACTCTCAAAAGCAAAGGTAAACAATCAACTTTCAGGATATATATAAATGATCATATTGCATTTGTTTCTCTTTTATTTAAGGATTCTCCTTCTTATTTATTTCTCTTGCATTCGCTTGGGTAGAGCGATTTTTAATTTTTACGATGAAAGCACGCTTAGTCGACGCGCACCAACTCCTGTTTTTAATGTTCATTATTTTTTTTTCTTCGTCATATTCTATTTAAAGAAAGGGATGGGGGGGGGGGGGTAACGGGAGGGAATCTGTATTGAGTCATAAAAGAGAAAGAAAGAGACAGATTTAAAGATAGATAGAGACAAACTGATGGAAAGTTATAGAAAGGAAGGTTCTTCGCAGGAAACATTGGCCTTGCCAACATTACTTATATTGTCAGGTTATATGCGGCAAAGTCGATGCATCCCCGCGAACCCATCCACGGTGGTATACATTTTACTGACCACATACAGATTATGCGGGAAAAGGTGTACGAGTGGGTGTTTTTCCAAATTTCTTCTGTACTTATGCATCACCGTTGAATCTGCATAAACTTACGTCTAGATTTCTTCCTTTTTCGCGCATTTTTTAAAATTAATTCATAATACAACAATGGTTAAGGAGACATTTATTTTATTAATAATGTACGGATACGGTATGTTTGCATTGTAAAAATCAAGGGCTTTGTTTTTTTTTTTAATTGCCTCACGTGGCATTTCTTATATATTAATATTACTTTTTTATGTAGATCTTATATACTGTACATTTATATATTAAATAGGTTTGAATACCGCCAGCTGAACGCGACGATGATTACAGGTTTAGTTGTACAAAGAATTTTTTTTCCTTTTTTAAATGAGTAATACTGCAACGTGAAAAGTAAAAGATCGAGAGGTGAATGTATATTATTAGCGATAATAAGTGTCTCCTTAAATAATAAAATCTTATGGCGTAGCTAAGTCGGTTTCGCTCCAATCACCTTTTATTTTTATTTAAATTATGATCGTTTAGTTTAAATTTACCTAAAACGCGCATTTGTTCTTTTTTTATGTTTTTTTTATATGCAGACAATCATCACAGAATGAGAATGAAATATTTCCTCCGCCGTCTTCACCTCATACTCCGCTCCATTGTTTGCTACGATATCATTTTTTAAATTATTATAAACTATTAGATTAGTAACACGATCGTACGTTTCGCTGACTTCTCTTATTAGATTCATTTATTTATATTTATAATGCAACTCTCTCTGTGTACACTTTTTTCTTGAATCTTATGATTCCATTCTTTGTCGCGCTACTTACACGCATGAAAATGGCACCGATAAAAAATTTTTTTTCTTGCTGTATTACCTAGCGCTCTGGTTCGATTCGCAAATTTCGACTTTTCAATTCTTTTTTAACATTTCCTCCTCTTTTTTCAAGATAATATACATGTATATAATATTATCTTGTTTTACGAAGACAGATTTGATTCCCGCCGGACATTCCGATACCTTTCATTTACTTATTTTAATTTTTTTTTTTTTATTTTTTCGTCTATTTAAAGAATCTAAGCGAATCGACGTACTTGACAAAAAAATCGCCACCATTCGCTGGTTCACATTTAATTTTCCGTCGATTCACCGCATGTTATCTATGGACAAGTGATGATTTTTTCACAATGATTTTATTTTGTTATTTTTCTTCTAAACACGCAGTAACAAATTAAATTGAGGGAAGGATGACCGTTATGTACTTTCTATCTAGTCGATACAGCTTTCTATAATTTTTTTTTTCTTAAATCCTCCTCATTGATTTAGGTTTTTTTTACTTCATTGCGTACGCTGCACACTGAGAGAAATGTACAGTGTTAAAAATGCTCAAATCTCTATTAAGTATATGTAGAAGCAAGAACTCAGTGGTCTGAATATGAAAATTACTTGAAAGAATCGGTAAAAAGTTGCGCGAAATATTTGTGACGAGATTAGGAAACGCATTGGTTTTCCCCGGTTTTCCTTTTTACTCTCAAAAGTTTCTAAACATTGAATACAGTCTTGCAATGATTCTCTTTTCTCACGTTGATAATCAAAGAAGAAGTGTAATTTCAATACGTAAAGTAAATGTTTCAGTCGCCTAGAGACAATATGAATAGACATAGTGCATTACCTCCTTCAAACTAGGAACGATTGTTGTAAGTGATGACGAATTCTGTAAAGAAAGTAACGACGAGGTGACGGGGTAACTCGACTTATTGATAAATGGAACCCAATCAACTGAAACATTTACTTCCAGAATGAGTTATTGGTAAGTGAAATCATGATATTTTCATATACTCTGACAAGTCTTAACAAAAAACGAAAAAAATATTCAAAATTCAAATCAACATAAACCTGAAAAAAAAAGAAAAAAAAAGACGCTATCTTCCGTTTATACTAACGCACATACACGCATTTTGACTCTCTTGCGCCTCGGCCTTTCCAAATCCATCAGCAGTGCTAAAGTTGGTTTTGCTACTACGACGATATAAAAACGATATCGACAATAAGTTAATAAGTGTGAGAAGTGCATGCTATTACGAATATAACACTGGTTTTTCGCTCTTAAGATAGATCACTAAATGCAGTTTTAAAATGTTTGTCTTTCGAACAATGCAAAATCTAAGCGTCGGCGCATTTTTAGCTTGCAGATCCCGTAGCGGTGGAAGTCAAACGTTGTTAAACGTATATATTCATGAAAAACTACACCTACGTACGATTACTATAACAGACTTTATGAAAAAAATAGATTTTAAAAATGTTGTTTAGAAGAACGTTTTATTCAAGGAAAACTTCTTCTTAACATTGAAAAAGCTTAAAAAAGAAAAATCACTGGGAATGGGCTAAGAAGCATAGTATTGTACAATAAATGTGTAATATACCTCTTAATTTGATTGTGTTGAAAAAATATAAATTAAATAAATGTAGAACTGCAGACCAAATATTTTTCTATACAATTGAAATCGATGTGACGTGAGTAATCATAATTACCATTAATTCTGACAAAGAAGCCTATTGCACCATATTAATTAGCGATAGCGATAAATTTTCTT
This sequence comes from Eurytoma californica, assembly GCA_035586675.1. Lineage (NCBI taxonomy): Eukaryota > Metazoa > Arthropoda > Insecta > Hymenoptera > Eurytomidae > Eurytoma > Eurytoma californica. The sequence continues at coordinate 26,661,229 of JAXIUT010000009.1, read as the reverse complement.
TCTATACTTTTCAATATTGTTTACACATATTGTATTGTTAGATTGTCAGAGTCGCTGTTTTTCTTTAAATTTTTTATTTAATTGTCATTAAAATAAGTATATTGCCGGTTTTATTTAAAACTATTATCATTATTAGTACTACTGCAACAATCAGAATGCCAATCGTTCGCAATGATTATTGACGGAGCAAAATTATCGATATCGTTTCTTATCGAGTCGAATCATTCAGTATTAGAAAAAGCGATGCATAAATATGCAATACTGGATGGACTCAGCGAATGTGCGCGAGAACGCGACAGAATCAAGACGGGCGCGCGCTAGATACAAATAGTAGTTTTGTTATACAATTAAAACGCTCTTCGAAATACTGTAAAATCTCACAAAATACTTTTCTCGTAAAAAGGCGTGGCTGAGACTTTTATAAATTGGGTCACAGTGTTCATGATGACAATTTAAACTCGAGATTCGATATACATACGTAGACAAATAATTATACAGCTGTACAAAAGTAATCCGCGCAACGCTGTTTTTTTCATTCAATAAAGAGGAGTATATCGGGGAGATTGGTGAAATGATTCGGGGCTAAGAGATCTAGTGCAGTAGGGGAGCAGTTACACCTTTAATTTAATTTGTCTTTACTCTTTTTAGTACGTAAAAAAGGTAAGAGACGAGCGGAATAAAAAGGAGATTCGAAAGAGAGACAGCGAGAGTGCGAGATGTACGTATCGCTTCAGTGAATAACTTAGACTTGAATGCAAGTTACTTATGATGATGACATTTCTACTAAAAAGAAATGGACGTCAGGGTATAAGGAGTTCGGATTCATTGTAAAAACTTGAGATAAGGAAATGTAGATAGAAAGATAGCTTTTTTAAATCTTCCCTCAAAGACAAACATAGACGAGGTTAAGAGGGGGGGAGACAATGAGATTAAAGATAAATTCTCCGATGTACAGTCCTTTTTTTAAATCACTCGCATCTATTCTTCGGATATCCGTAGACAGCGTTGCTCGCGAAAGCAGTTGGAAGTCAGTTTCCATGTGCACGTGCAACGTATCTTCAGTTCAAAAGAAAAGGAAGGGTTTGTTGTTTTGTTAAAACTTTACTCCTTAACTCGTATGCGTTGAAGAGTCCTTGTTTCTCTCTTATTTTTCTCTTTAATTTTACTTACTCCGAGCGCTGCGCTTCTCTACAGAATTCTCACTTTTGTTTCCTGTAACGTGTTCTGCTTTCTATACTACTCTTTGCTCCATTTTTCTATTTTTCTGTTCACAGCCGCAGCGCTTCTTCGCGAGAGTTTTGTTGGTTTTGCCGCGACTCTGTTTCCATTTCTCGAATGAGTAAGTGCAACTGTCTCTGTGTGTGAGTGGTGCGTGTCTTGGTATTATCCTTTTTTGTTGTTTTTTTATCTTCTTCCTCATTCGTTTGTTCGGAATCACTGCCCACATTGGCGGAGCACTTCGGTCGATCCGAACGCGCTGGAGGAAAGGAGGCCCGAGCACGATTCTCCGGGTCTCGTGACTCGAGGCCAGGATGAACAGGTGGCGAGAGGTGAGTTAAGACGCACGCATGAATCAAGTCACAACAGCTCGTACTGTCGCAGGTGCATTCGCTGAATTATGTCCCGACAATCGTTGAACACTCGTTTGATGTTTTCCGTGTCAACGGCGCACGTAAAGTGCGGGTAGCAGTAGTGCTTACCGTCTCCGCTAGCCGTGCTTATGCGCTGTAAAAATAAAAAATGTTAACATTTAAAACAAATCATTCGTTTGCGATTAATGAAATTGTCAATTAGTAAAAAGATAAAAACCAATATTTAAAATACCCAGTGTTGCATTATTAAAGAAATTAAAGAACAATTAGTGAAAGGGAGAAAATTCTTACAAGAAATTCGTCTCTAATGAAGTACTTGGCCCGTATGACGTCGGGTGGTTCTGAAGGGTCCACTACTACTCCGGGCTCGGCCGGTGTCTGATACCTCGAGAATTCGGGAAAATAGTCTTCCAATTTGTGCTTACCCGCCTTTACCTTTTCCGCAAGCAGATCCTGCTTATTTAGGAACAAGATTACTGATATTGTGCGGAGCCATCTACCAAGAGAAAAATAAAAAAATAATGAAATTAGTGGATTGACAGATTTGGCTTATTAATGATAGCTTCGTTCTCATCTAACCGATTGTTCCAAATGCTTTTGAATAGATCGAGACTCTCTCGGAGTCTCAGTTTCGTCGGATCCTCTCGGAGTACCATGTTGTAACTACTGCACGCCGTCACGAAGATAATCGCCGTTACGTCATTGAAGCACTGTATCCACTTTCTTCTCTCGTCTCTCTGACCACCGACGTCGAACATGCTGTAAGAAAAAAAGATATTTTTATTATAACATCTGCTTCCTTAAAAAGTAGAGCTCTTATACTAGGAGTACAATGGAAACTTACTGAAAGTTAACTCTGTCAACTTGAAATCGAGTTTCGAAGATACCGGAAGTGAGAACACGACACCTGAGAATGTCCTGGAAAATGGCGAAAATCGTATGTTAATTTTGTTTTCTTTTTTTTGTTAATTTGTTGAAACGTTCGCTTGAATGAATTGTTACCTGTTCTGTGGGCGTGTAGTCAGGTTGTTTTACTATGGCTACTTTATCCAAGAAACTGAAAAAAGAAAAAGAAAGAAGGAAATGCATGAGTTTGGGGCTCTGGTTCTGCCGAGCAATAAAAAGCAATAAATGCTATTCTTCCAGCCGTCTGTTTTTGGTAATAAAAAATGGCAATGAGTCAGTTGAAAGGCGACGGTGACTCGAAGGATGAGATTGTCCCAGCGTCGTGCTCCCAGCCTCGTCGGAAGCAGTGGTAATAGGTTGCTTCTCGCGGAAAGCGAAGCGTTGCTGCTAGTCTGGCCGGCTTTAGGATAAGGAAATCGATCGGGGGCGCGTGCGCTCGCGCCCTTACCTCCGGCACCCGAGCTCAAGCCTCAACCCTACCGAGGGGCGGGGGTGGCTCTCGCGCGTCGCTGTCGCCGCCGTCGCCGCCGTCGCCGCCGTCGCCGCCTCCCACTCGGCAGGAGCTTCTTAGGCTAAAGCGAACGAGCGAGGGAGATAACCGGGTCATGGGTCACTGCCACTGCGTTTCGTAATCGCGTGCGCCGTTCTTCGGTCCCTTTGCGCGCCAGGAGGCTGTCGCGAAGACGGGACGGGCCAATCGGGGCCGTCGACCTCGGTCAACGCTTCACAGTTACCGCAAGAGCCATTTTCAATTTCTAATTTTCATCAGCAGTTTGGCATACTGCTAAGAAGAGGAAAAAGCTATTTGTCCTGGTGCTTTTATTTAGTTAAAAATATGTTTATCGATCTGAGTGTAAAAAATATCTGAAGAAGAGGCAGAAAGAGAAATTGACAAAGGAGCGAAGAAGCGGTAAAAAATTAAGAGGGATTTTGAAATAGTCCGATATACCATAGGCTAGGCGAGTAGAAACTCGGTGGGCAATCGATCCTGCGAATGAGGCGGCGCGCGGATCTGTCAGTTGTGCGCTTTAAAAGAAGAGGAGCGCCGAGCACTCGACCCCCTTGCACCGTAGAGCGCGAGGAAAAACGAAGGGGAGAATTCGAGCGCGAAAAATCTATCGACGGGGCTCGTTGAATGCGGAGGTGTGCGCACGAACTAGGCAAATGGGTCGGCGCGAAAAGCCAGGATTTCGCGCACACCGCCACTGCTGCACCGATAAAGCGCCAAGGGAAATATCGCGCCCCTGCTTTTAAACTCGACGACGGCGCGCCAGAGGATCGATCGCTTCGCTCAACAGAGAGCAGAGAGAGGGAGAGAGACGCAGATCGAGGCACACGGCGGCAGATCCCCAAAAACAAACTTTTCTTTTATCTTTTCTCTCGCTTTCACCCTTCCTTCCTTCCTTTTCCTCATCCTCCTCTTCTTTTGCCGAGGCCAATTTCTCGATTTAAACCCACAGCTTGGTTAGAAAAATAAAAATAGTTCTATATCTCAGCACTTTCCGTTTCTCAAAAATCGCGCAAAAATTCATGCGCGAACAGTAACTGCAACAAAAGCTGTAGTACCCATAGCTATACCAACAGATAATAAACTTATACCTATTATGATATAACATCAGAAAAACTATTTTCAGCAAAATATTACTTTTATAAATATAATATTGTTTTGAACCACTGTTTCATGTTCTTGCTTAATGTTAGCTACCATAACTTTTATTTTATAGGAAAAATTACAATAGAGAATAACAATGTTTCTTATAGCAGTGAGTGCTGCTTTCCAATGTAGAAAAACACGAGTCTACAGGACAATTTAGAAAAAACACGAGTCTACAGGACAATTTTACTTTCATCACTTTTTTCTACCTTTCCACTTGTTAAAGAGAAAGAGAAGAAAAGGAAAAAAATGCAAAGCTGCCAAATTGACTTTATAAAAAATCCGCTTACGCTCTAACTAGACCGAGGCAAATTTTAAAATAAACTCGAATGAAAGAGAATAGTAAGAGACAGATAAAGATCCCCCGCGAATGTTTTAAGAGAATCCTTCAAGTCATTCGCAACGATAAAAGTTAATACAGTGCACTCGAGATATTTTTTAAATTGAGTACCACAGTGTAAATTATTGCTGACATCTATTTTTGGAATTTTTGTAAAAATTTATTTAAAATTTTCCAAAGTCCTTTTTGCGAAGGCCAGAAAAATAGTGAATCATGCCTACGGAAAAAGAAGGAAAGAAGAAGCTCGGAGGGGACTGTTTGACTTTTCGGACGAGTCTGTGCGAATTACGATGCATGCCAGCCAATCGTGGAGTTATAAAGACGAGCTCTTGCTGAGAATATACCGCCACCGCAATGTACGAAAATAAATCAGGTTGCTGGTATAACGTGAAACCAAGGTCTGACGTGGCAGACTCGCCTATACATATCGCGCGCGCCGAATAGATTAAAATTCTCCATAGATACTCACGCACTTGCATATGCAGCCCGATTCGCTGAAGCAGACAGAAATTTAGCTGACTTGTAAGCCATTTTTATTGATATTTTCTTTTTTCTCAAGAAAGTGCATTCCACGTTGAAAAATTTAATAAAGTAACAATTAATAGAGAGGGGCTACGAAAATAAGCGAAGCCAAAATGTAGGCTACATATCCCTCTCATGAAATGGAAAAAAGGAGAAAGAAGCGAATCCAGCCTATTGGTTATTACCTCTTGGTGCAAAAGAGCAGTGGTTCGTTCCCATTCGTCCCTTAATGTCTCCTTGCTGATAAGGTGCAAGCGACCGGTGTGTAGAGGCGCGACGGGGCAGTCCAGTGGCGATAAGTGGCAATCGATTTTGCTACAGAGCCAGCAAGCGAGAGAGAGAGATCACCTCCACATATATTTCTACGGCGCGAGATCGGAAATTTTTTTCGAAAAAGAGCCAATCACAGTGAGAGCGTTAATCTTTCAGGTCCGCTATGTTGCGTTGAAACATACTCGTCGAAGATTTTTCGACTGGGACGTATAAAAAGGGGTCGAGTCAGGGCGAGGGCGTGCATAGTCGGGAAGGTTGGTCCACGAGCAACGCTCGACGTATCTCCGGCAACCTGTATCCCGTGTCAACACGGAGTTGCTCAGTGCTCACCTATCTGCGCGGTTGCGCGCGGGAGCGCGCTAGCACACGCCGCCTTTATATCTCGACTCTTCTTAAAATACAACAGTGCTATTTATATCTGGCGCGCGGGTGAACGAGTGGCGTTTTCGCAGCGCCAAAGGAAAACGGGGCGGTAGGAGGTGAGCGCGGGTATTCCCTTGCTCGCTCGCACGGGTTCGGCCCAATGAGGAAAACTCGCCGTCGCAGAAAAAGAAGAGGCGCTCGGTGCAGCGGGATCGTCGGCTTCTCGCGCGCCAATGTCGCGATCGATCCGCGAAGAGCCGCAGAGGAGTCGCGCTTATGCGCGCATGAATGAAACGGACAGGTGGCGAGAGCGTTACCTGCGCCCAAGCTAAATATAGCTACTCGGCGCAATTAGCGTTCGCCGCCAGAGCCGCCAGAGCCGCCAGAGCCGCCAGAGCCGCCAGAGCGGCCAGAGCCTACCGCCAGCCAAGTCACATGCGCGAGGAGAAGACATCCCGCCGCGCCCCGAGGACCAGCGAGCGTCTCCGATTAACGGCGATTATCTCGTTAAGGCGACGCTTCCGTCGAGAGCGCGAGGCGGCTTGTAGATAGAGAGTCGAGCAAACCAGCTGCAAGTGTGCGGCGAGGCTGGCGCGAAGCTTACGTAAGCGCGAGCGACTAAACGAACCAACGCTGCTCTCAAGCGACACCGAGTTCCTCGAAACTCGAGCTCGCTATGTCGTACGGCAACTCGTAAATATGACCGACCGATCGTGCACAGTGCTACTGGCCAATGATTCCCCATGCCGCCCAGCCTAATCGATCGCTTTCTTTAATAAATCAGTCAAGCTTAGAATGACGCTTTGTACATGCAGTTTCTTGGACGATCACTGTCAACTTACTATTTGGCGCAGTCGATGAGCTGATACTCGTTACTCCTCTCGAAGCTCTGTTGCACGCCTCGGTCCTTCCAGAGGCTCTCAACGATTTCGTAGAATTCCTGCGAACAGAATAGAGTCGCGGCGATAAAATTAAATTCCTAACAAAACTGATAGCACAGTTCACCCGTCCGACACATACAGCCACATATGAAAAGAGTTCTACATATGAATTACATATTTCGGGTAACCGTCGCGAAGTACTGCTCAACGCAAACTAACTCTTTATATACTCGAGATCTAGATAATATTGTAAAAACATTTGAATGTTCTACATTCAAATTTTTAATTATTGATATGCACTCACTATTTTCCCTATGATACGTGTTCGCTGATGTAGCAGAACGTACTAAATTTATCTAAAAAAAAGTTGGTTGAAAAAAAATTGTTGATAGTTCAATTTCTTTTCTATTATAATATTATAATTTAAAAAACTCATGATAAAAATTGATAAAAAAAACTTAGTTTTATTCAGATAGTGCGTAGAGTTTCCTCTAATTTGCTCGGATAGCGGGCCATTATCTTTTTCTTTTTCGCTTTGCCTGATAAGCTAACGAGTAAACGTTGGGTGCCCAGTCGTCAGGTAGATGCTGTCGAATAGCCGTTTTCTGTTCACGTACTTAGCTGCTTTGGGTCTCGCATTCTCACGTACTCACGTACTCACGTACTCGCGTATTCGCGCAATCCGCGCCAGTCGAAATCATTTTGAAAAAGCATGCAATGTCGTGACGAAAGACACTGATGCAAATTTCATAGGAGCTTAAAATTATTTATTTGCTTTTCGTAAGCTTGCACATCTTAGTAAAAGGTTGAAGGTTTGACCAATAGAAGTGAGACTAGTTGGTGCAGTCGCACTAACGGAGCATTAAAAATGAAACAGTGCGAAGCGAGGCTATGGTATTTCAGTGTCAGCACATTGTCTGTGCGTGTGTGGCTGAGGTGTAGCAGCAATAGCTGCAATAATCGAAATCATGAAAACACGTTCGCTATTAGTGGAGGGAAAAAGCCGCGGCGCGAATTGCGCGAATTGCGCGTATTGCCATTTTTTCTCGATGGCAAGAGATGAGAAGAGGTCGCTTACAGCTGTGCCCGGAACGCTTGGCGAGCAAGTGAATTATTATTTTCTAGCGCATCGTCTCTCCTTATTCTCGTTTATTTCCGGTCTATTAAAGTAAGCGTTCGCAAATATCAAAATTCCTACAGTGGAATAATTTTCATGTATCTGCTTGGTATAAACTGAATAAAAATATAAACGACGACAATTTGTCGTTCTGTTTAAAGAGAAGATAATTTATTTGATGATTGTACGTGCGTAATAAATCGATTTACATCTTCATTTTCTGATTCAAATGTTGCTGTTGTTGTTCTTTTGAATGACATATCCCTCGAGTGTAAGGAAAAGCTTGTGAAGCTATAGCAGGGCGAGGCGCCAGGAATACCGATTGTCCGTAGGTCGAAAAGTCTATAAAGTGCTTTCGAAACGCGAAAGATAGCGAAAAAAAGGCATCTCTCGATCACACTCACTCTTCCCCTTTCTTCTTGGCATAAAATAACTTTGCAGACCGGAAGAAGGGGCGACGCGAGGTCGAGTCTTGAACCGTTTCCAAAGATCGCCGAGGAGATGTAACCAACAGACGTGGGAAGGATGATGGTTGCGCCAAAACAGGTATAACCCTAACGGATCCTCTTAACCGCGGGTTAACCTTATTTATACTAAAGAATCAAAAAGTACGATTCTCTCTCGAACTGCTCGCAATGCTACAGCTAAGATGTCAAATGAATATATTGACTTTATTGAGCAGACTTTCTACCACACTATCATTATTTTATATTGCCAATTGGATGCTCGACTAGTTGGTACTCGGAAAATGCAAAATATTAGTCAGTTATGTTAAAAAATTGTAGTGAAAGAATTTGTTTTTTTTTCAGGGCCACTCAGCGGCGGATGGAAGACGGCTCACGGCACCGCGAGTCGATCGAATCGCGCGAGAGCGAGAGCGCGCGGGGCTCCGGAGATTCGTTTTATTATGTCGATTAATAAGCGGACGGCGTACACTCGTCGATTCGCTTTGTTATTCAATTGGCGGCATTGATCGATGAAAATGGAATAAACGATTAACGGGGGAGCGCGCAATCGATCGATCGAGTAAAGATGCGCGTTCACATCGCTTCGTGATCGTCTCTTCCGCAAATTGATCGCTGGGGACGACGCTTTTCGCGGAGTGTGAGTTTTTCAAACGGAGGGCTTCTGCTGCTTCTACGGTGGTGCTGCGTGTGTACAGAAGAAAAAGCGGCGGTACGTGTGAATTGCGCAGCGTACCAGGCCCATGTAGCAAGCTGCTCGACTGGCTGTGTAAACATTGTAAACACTGATTATGCCTCGAGACGGTTCTCAACTGCTCCGTTACTCATGTACGCGTACTGACATTGTCACTGGCGACTGAGTGCTGCCCCGTCTCTAACGCCACTGTACACGCCGAATCACGTGAGACCCACACTACACTACACCGAGGGCATGCAGAGCGTTGGATGCGCTGAATAATACACTTTGCACGCTACTGTCGAGCAGCCGGATTTCACGCCCAAAGTATTCCGTTTGATGGAAAGTATTTTTAAACCCTTCCCTTCCCTTCCCTTCCAGACCGATACCCACAGTTCGTCAATCGAATGCTCTGCCGGCGAGCCACGCGTTTTGCCTTTGGCCATCGCTTCCTTTTTTTCTTTTTTTCGAGCAGATTGCGATTACCTCCAAATTCTCAGCACCTTTCGCACCAGTTAACTTTTCATCGCTATGATTTATTAGCTGCGGTTACTTACCGAAGGATAATCGAAATCTGGGGAAGACGAGACGTCGAGGATGTAGTCGACTCTGCTTTGATTCGCAGAATCCTCCAACGTCACGGGCGGCGTTAAGGTGCTCATGGCACTGGTTATCGTCTGGAAGCAATCGATCGTACCTCGTCATACATAGTCCACAAATATCGCGGTGCGCAATTATTTTGCTCTCTCGCTCCTCTTGGACTCTAGCTATTTCTCCCAGTTACAGAGTACAGAGCCATCAAGCGAAAAGTAGAGAGCAATCGCGATATTATTAATTAAATAGACAAATTTTCGATAAATTTAGCGCAATAAAAGAAAATATATCCGCATATCACATGCATATATATATTGTGCGCTCGTGCATTACTAGCTCTTACCAAAATAGCGTCCCTGATGTTCTTCTTGATGTCCTCGATTTTTTGTCGTTTTTCCCTGCAAAAAATTCTTATGAAAAAATCACTAGACAACTGATAATTATAAAAGATGAAGGAGTGAAAGACAAGAAATACCAACAGCAGTAAAAAGCGAATGATTTTGAAGCAAATACTTGAAATACTTCCGCGGGCAAATTTAACACGAGACGCGAGTAAACAATAATGGAATTATTAAAAGAGACGGTTCGCGATATACGCAGACACCTTTCGCCGTTTCTTATCAACCATACTAACAGCAATGAATTTTACTATTAAACGAGCATTGCAGTTCGTGCAAGATAATAAGCTCCTTGCCATTTGAAATTGCGAATGAACCAATAGTTTTTAGCATCTTGATCCTCGGCTGCCGCGACTCTCGCGACTGTCCCGGCTTTCAAACGGCTGTGACTCGATAAAAGGCTTAATTCGATGCAAGCAATAGATTCTCTTTCCATTTAATTACACTCTTGATAAATAAATAGCGAGCAGTTGGCATTGAAATGATTGTACGAGTACTTTATCACATTATTCTCTCCTGCTTGCCTATTTCATTTGAAAATCTTTGCTTACAACTATCGAAATAGCGTAAAAAGTGAAATCTACTCATTTTTATCTTTGGTAAATTGTGAAATTATAACAGTAGAACAGAATAATGAAGCTGGCAAAAACTTACGCTTCGCTGAACCCATTCACGTGCAATATCCTCATCTGTTTGACGATTGTACTTTTGCCAGACTCCCCCGCACCTGCAGAAGGTAAAAATCAGCCGGGTTGGGAAATGATTTAAAGGGAAGGCAGTTAACTTGAACTTGAAATGATTGAAAAGCGAAGAATTTATTTTTTATAAGGAAAACGCACGCGATGAAAAAGTTAGGAAAATGATAAAGCCAATTGAACTCGGTTCAACATTCTGCAGGTGAATATTACAGCAGAGTATCGGAAAAAATGAAAAAGCACAGAAGAAAAGAACGGAGCAGAGTAAAAATAAAACAAGAGAAGAAAGGTAATAAAGCATTGCCAGTTGGAAAGGTGATAAGCTTGAAAAAGGATAGTAGGGTAGGAGGCATTACCAAGCAGCAGGAGCCTGTGGGTGGCCCTGTAGACCTGCTTGTCCTTCTGGAGCTGACGGGTGATGGCGTCGGAGCGCCGCTTTTGGTTTTTGCTGTCATCCTGGCTGGCCTTGCTGCTCTGACTACCGAAGCACCCCATGACACAAGAGAGGCACGCGAGTCCTTCCCCAGCGCCTCCTCCGCCCTCCTCGTGGTGTGTCCCGGCGGCGGCGGCGGCGGCGGCGGCGGTGGGGGAGCCGGTTGCGACCCCAGCCGGCTGCTGCTGCTGCTGCGGCGGCGGCGGCGGCGGCGGCTGCAACACCGGCCCCTCGTCACCAGCTGCTGCGGCACCAGCTGCGGCGCCCGCTGCTGGTGGTTGCTTCCTCGCCTTTCCTCCTCCGCCTCCTCCGCCTCCTCCACCCCCACCCCCACCTCCTCCTCCTCCTTCCACCCTTCCGCTTTCCGAGCTCGTCTTCACTCTGCACTTCCGCGACTCTTCTTCCACCTCGCTTCTTTTCACAAAATCACCCTGTCAACACAGAAGCACACGCGTCAGTTACACGCGGCTGCCAGTACCTCCTGCCAGTATCTCCTGCCAGTATCGCTGGGCGAGCTTTCCTCCCGAGCCGACGCAGGTGCGCGAGCGCGACGGTGAAAATAGCCCGGAGGGGGTCGCGACTCGCAAGGAAAAAGCTGGAGGGCTGAAGAGAGCCTCGAAAATAAACCGCCGCGCGAGCGCAAATTGCCGATCATGCGTGCCTCTGCGGGACCGAGGACGAGCAGAAGGCGTACTCCCGTGGAAACCTCCGAAGCTTTCTCCTACCACGAGCTGCGAGCTACGTCCGCCCCGGCCAACGGAGCAAAAACCTCTTCACGTGCGCCAGGCGCCAAATAAGCCGCGCGTAGCCCGAAAAGCTCCGGCGAGCTTTCGCCGAGGCCGAGGCAGGGGAAGGGGGCACCGGGCCAGATATACCGGACAGGCTCCGGTGCTCCGGTCACCTGCCGCGTTAAGGGCCCTTCTCTCCTCGGACATGCGCACTTTGGCACGGATCCCGCTAGGCTCGACGAAGCCTCCTGGCTCGATGGCTCGGCGACAGCCTCCGCGCTCGGTGCTCCCGAGCCTCTCGAGCCGTTAACTTGGGACGCACCTCGCTCCTCCGCTCGTGCTACACAATTCCCTTATATTCGCACCAACACGCGCGACTCGCAAGCCACTAGTCTGCACTCCTTTTCTCTCGAGACTCGACGCACACCCACAATCGCGCTCTCTCCTTCAACTCCCCTCCCTCTCTCTCACTCGCTCGTTCTTTCGCTACATATACTTTCGTTCCCTCTCCCTCCAGCGGCTCGCTCAATCTTTCTCGCTCTCTGGCACGACGCACGACACAAGCGCACCTACGCGTGCACACACGGCCGCCGAGCCACACACAAGCCTCCTCCGGTGGAACACGAATACACGCCACACGGTACTCGTCTACTCGATTACGCCGATCGCGGCATCGCGCGTGCGACGCGACCTGCTAGCGAGGCACACCTAGGCACACACTCCCGCCAGGCTCCTCCGTTTTTTCAGCGAATCGGCTCGGACTCGTCGGCTCTTTTCCGGGAGATGCGCCCTTGCCCGGTCTTGCCGTTAGAAACCTGACTGAGACTCACTCCAGGTAGCCCGAGGTTGATCTTCGTGGCCGAAGGAACGTCCGAGACGACGGCGACGAGGACGAGGTACTTCCCGCAGCCAACATGTCGTCTGCTAGAGACAGCAGCAGCGGCGGCGGAAGCGGCAGCGACTGCGGCGCCAGGCGCTACGGCACACCGGGGACGACGATGCTAGCCGCGGCGGCGGCGGCGACGCAGACGACCTAGAGGACGAGTGCCGGGGCGCGGCAGCGAGCAGCCAAGGCGAGGCACTCGCTCCTCCTCCCCCCTCCCCGGCCCAGCGAGAGCAGCCCGCGATACGACAGCTCCGGTTCTTCGCACACACCTACACACACAGCCACACAGGCGGCGCGCGAGGCGTCGCGACGGCGGAGCGATGCCTGCTGCGGCAGTTGCCTCTGCCGCCGCCGGCCTTGGATGCGGCACCTGTGCGGCACTCGGAGAAGACGCGCGAACAGGCGGTGGCTGCCTCCCGATGTGACTTTTCGCGCGCGCGCGCTCCAAATACTCGGGCTCGGCTCCACTGCAGCAGCGGTAGGCGAGCGGCCTCCTCGTCCCTCGTCGGACAGGGCCGCGATCTGCGCGCCCGTGTTCTCGCGGCTGGTCGTTCAGTCGCTGGCGGCAGCACCGGCCGCCCCCTCCTCTTGTCAGTACTGCCAGTTGCCCCGTTGCCCCGTTCTCCGTAGCCTCGTACGGCCAGAGACGGCGTACACCGCCCTCACACGCGCGCGCGTGCGCCCCACCCGCGCACGCTCTTTCAGCTCCTTGGCTCCTTGAATATATAATATATTCAATATATAATATATAATATATTCGAATATATAGATATGCTACCTGTAACCTGTACTCGGTGCGCTCTGAAGTTAGCTGCTTGGAGCCCTTCTGCACAATCCCTGGGAGGCTCTTCACTTTTCTCAGTCACAGAGTTACAGCGAGTTTACTCAATGCTCGACTGCTTATACGAGGTCCTGCTGAAGCGTCTCCAGCAGTTTCAACCTCGAGACATGGGGACTAATTGCCTATTATCTTTTTCCACGCTGACTTAATTATTCTCTTGCAGACAGGATTTCTATATTTCTTAGCTAAGTTGCTGCCTCGAATGCTCCACTATATCGATGTATGTACCTACAGAGGAATCGATCGGTCTACATTGTCTATAAATCTGCGTACAAATGCCGCAACCGCCGCAGGCTCCGAGTTCAACTCTCTTATATTCTTGTCCCTGCAGTTATTTCATCCTCTTTCACCTCACGCATGTCCTCTGTTATTAGCGCCGCTTGATCGAAAGCGTGGGCAGTGAATCTTGAACCATCCATGTCCTCTAAGTATTAAGTGTATTAAACATAAATTTAAAATATACTAAGTTTTATTCTAAATTGTCATCTTAAAATGTTTAGAGGCAAAAAGCTGTTTTTTTTTTAAATGTAAAAAGGCATTTTCAATCGATAATCATCTGTCATTAGTTTCCATTCAATTTTAGAGAAAAATGACAAATAATGTAAAAAAGTTGTATTTTTTTGAGATCTACAGCTTTTGTATAAGTAACATTTTTGTCAGAAACCTAATCCTTAAAAGTTATTGACTAAAATACGCTTTTTGGATTTTATGTAATGGATCAGAAACCTTATGGTCGCCTTCTAGTAGTAAGACGACGGTTCTGTGAAAATTTCAGCCAATTCAGTTGAAATCCAAAGGAGATATTGTATAAACGTACAAAATTGCATATACACCCATTTTTTGCTCTAGTGAAAATATAAGGCACTTCCGTGTTGCAGTCGTGTCTAAAAATCAAATGCAGAAATTTACGATTTAACTAATTTTTCATAGACAATTGTTAATAATATTCACTATATATATATATAAATTATTTCTCAAACTTTCAATCATTTAAAACTACTAAGAAAGTTAATAGCGCGCGTTCCGCGCGCAAGGATTATTTTGTCGCGGAACTCTGAAATTGGCTGCTTCTCTAACTCTATTCCGTTTCTTTTTTGTTCCTTTCCGTGGTATCAACCACTGAATTTTTTGATAACGCTCTGAATGGCTCTACGTTCGATATATCGCCATCTCCCTTTTATATATGGGTGGATGGGTGGATGGGTGGATGGATGGATGCATTTTTGCACAAAAATTATTTCCACCGAGGAACACTATATGAAATGTCCAAATTGTAACAGTAACGTACGCAAACGTACGGAATCGTACGAAATCGTACGGAAACGTACACAGATGTATCCTCGACTGCCTTTGATTCTGGTAGGGTAGAATTTTTTAAATAATTGCAACGTCGCTTGAAAATGTCTAGGTGTTATAGATAAGGATGCTAAGCTATGCATGCTTGTCTATAGACAAGCATGATACAATAATTTACAATAATTTACGGGTTTGTACTTCATTTTTTTTCATTTGGGAAGCCTCAAACAAATTAGAGAAATCATGAATATTATTTATTGAACTCGAAGTATACGACTGCATAGCCTTTAGAAGTCCTTATATAGGTGTTTTCTACTGCATCTATAATTTTCATGATGATTCCTATATTTATAATTTTTTGAATTTTTTTTTAACTCACTGGAAGAATCTTAATCTTTGGATCATGGATTTTAACGAAACTGAAGTTTTAATAATTGCAATCTAATATTTTTTCAATTAAAATTTTCTTTTAAGTGTGTCTATATGCCCAGAAAAAGAGAATAATCATAAAGCAAATAAATATATGTATTTCTGTTTTAAACCTTTTTCTGTAGAATTCGGCCAAGTTAAACAATATACGACGCTGAATCTATTTATCCCTACCTCTCTTTCTGCAAAAAGTTTTTGTCAAGATATTTAATGGTTTATTGATAACGGTATCTTATGTCCCAGTCTGCTCTACAAAATTTTTGGAGTATATATCTCTTGCAAAGAGAAATTGGTGTGACATCACCATTTCATCTGCTGTTGGTCTTAACTAAATACATACTATTATTTACTCGCGTTGAACTTTACACATATAGAGATAAAGACTTTATTTATAATATAACGGGTACAAAAAATCAAAACGAGTTCATTTTTAAACCTTTATTAAAATAAAATTATTTGTTTTGCGTTCTTTGAATGCTAATTAAATAAGCTTTTATTATTTACAAAATCTTATTACTGAACAGTTAACAAAATAAAGCACATATTTAAATTTAAAAAACTGATTTATACAAATTATATTCTTAGTGAAAAATATTATTATTCTTCTGACTCCCATAGTTCAAGCAAATTGCTTGATTATATCACATCTATGTATGTTGAGTTACACAAATGTAGATTTCCTTCAACACTTTTAACAATGTATTCATTCCTACACTGAGATATACTCGGTTTTAATCCACTGATCTTTCTGATAAAATTCGAAAAAAATCATTAAACTTCCCTTCAGAAAACAATCTTTCTGCTTCCTATTCCTTAAAGCAGTGGTAATTTATCAAAATATATTGTTCATTTTTCCAATTTTTAAGGATCTTATATTCTCAAAAGTAGAGTGTAAATTTAATTTCTTTCTGCTAACCTTAGCAAATGTTCACACACTGATTGGCATCTTTCCAAGATGTCAAGTTCCCCATTAAAATTAATGAACAGTGTGTACATTTTCACTGAAATTTGTATGACCCTTATTCCTTTAGGAAGGAATATTTATTTCTGTTAATGGTTACGATTTCAATGGATCATCTGTTTTGGTATCATCCGCTAAAAGTGCATTTAAATCTACATCTTGTAGATTTGAGGAATGTTGATTAGAACCTACAAATAAACACTTTGTAAAAATTGTGAAACTATTGTAAAGCAATGTAAATTCAATATCACAAACCTGCATGAGCTAAAAAGAGATCTTTTAAAAATCCTAATTCTTTATTTAGCATTTTTATTTTTTCTTCTAAAAGTTCATTTTCTACCTTCAACTGATTAACTCGCTCCAGAGTTTGTTGCGTTCGGAGCTTACTCTTTACTCTAGATTTTTTTACAGCCTTAAAAAAAAAACAGTTCATTATAATAAATACGCCTGAAATATAGTTTAAATTATTAGATTATTAGAAATTACCTGATTATTTCTGTCCCTACGTTTTCGGTAATCTTCATCATCATCCTCCTCTGACAATTGCTTTCTCCTTTTGTTCCCAGAATTTTCTTTATTTCTAGGTGCCATCTATAAAAAATTGTTAAAAAGATTTTCAAATTTTCTATTGACTTTTATTTTGAATTAGTAGCTGTATTATTAAAGTAATAAATTTTTCACAAGAGACTTGAGAAAAACTCAATTGTACTATAAATTGTATAGCATTCTCTCTTTTGATAGTTGTTACACTGATTATGACTAATGTTACTCATTATTGAGTTTATTTTTCAAAGATTTAAACTTTACCTCATTTTGCATCATGGTTTAAAGAGCAAATGGCCGTGAATTTAAACTACAATACTCAAATAATGGATATACGCAAAGTCACGCAATCGGTACACTTAGTTCTCCACTAGTCCAGTACACTTATAAGAGTAAAAGAAGCATGAAACTAGGCGCACAGAGAACTGGAAAGTTTTATCGCGAAGAGCCTCGAGAGCATGCAAGTTAGTAAAATGCTTGGCAATGGATCTCACCTCTTTTATAGACTACTGGGAGACGATTTCGCAAGAATTACGAACTATAGCAGCAAACTTCGAAGTTGCTGTTTTCCTCCGCAAATGAGCCTCGTCGTATATGCGCGCAAGCGATAACACGGCAAGCTTTCTCAATAGTCAATGGAATGACGCAATTCCAGACTGAAAATCCTCAGCTGCTTACTGTCTGGCGAGTGCTGCCACTACTCAATGCTCATGCTGCCTAAATGGACTAGTTAGTTGTGTAGTGGGGAGTTGGCCGCCGCGGGACTGTGGGAGGGTTTCTACATAGTATGCCGACCGCACGTTTTGCTTTCGGTATAAGAGTTATTGTACCGCATAGGACACGTTGACGTTGCTTGTTTCCAATGTAGGTTGCATTCAAATTTTCTTCAGATAAAACGCTTGCTAACCGTATTTTTAATTTTGGGCTGTTCCTTACTATGTTCGGATCGTGTCTAACCTTTAGATTTTTATGCTTCATGCTCGAACATAATTATGCTATGCCACGGTCGTATATACAGGTCTGGAAACTCCGGTGGTGACGTGGTGTAGTGGTAGGGGAATCCTAAATTCCTAAGGGGATCTGGGGATGTTCCCTTTTTGAATTGAAGACTAAATGTTTCATAAATCCGTCACTACACGTTGAAGCGCTAATGTCTTGTCGACCATGAGACGTAAACAAAAAATGTACCTAACCTGTATTCAAAAAATACGAATATTGTGTGCCAGTGGTCTGAAGTTTTGAAAGAAGTCGTTATTGAATTTAAATGGTTCTGAAATTTAAATAAACATGCCATCCTATTGTGTAGTACTTAAGTGGTAAACGACCATCGACATTTACAGTGCTAAGCAATGGCAATGCTAAATACAATGTGTTGCACGAGAGACAGGAATAAGTTAAGATGGCGACGGTCATTTTTGACAAGATGCCTCTGCCAAGTGGCAAATTTTAAAAGCTTCGATGTCCTCAAAAAAGGTACATCCTATAAATTCCTAACATCCTTTATCCTTACATCCCCATTCCCCCACCACTGAAGTTTCCAGAGCTATGTATATACGACCGTGTGCTATGCTATGCTATGCTATATTGTGGGATAATTCGGTACAGGATCCTCTCTACAATTGGTCCGAACGCACGGACTCACTCTCTCGGTAAGGTTCCAGTACCGCAGAGAACACAGCCGTTGTTTCCATTCTAGATTAAATCAGATTAAATCTAAGTTTTTTAATGTCATGAACAATCGCTGACTGTATTTGACTGTTGAATAGAATCAGCGACCGTTTATGACATTATGTAGTGGAGGAGTGTTAACATTACACTTTTGTCTCTTGTAAACATTACGTTTATTAATACAAAACTATTTACATAATCGCAACGAATATTTAAGAAGAAAGTAATATTTGCTTCGTACACTCAGAATTGTTTTAATAAAGTTAAATAAAGACTATACAAGGGATATATATATGTACTTTTATACGTACATTCATACAAGAAGTAAGATTGAGCCTTATTCCTTGTGCACAACCAATATATTATTCACATTACTTCCGTTTTTTTTTTTACGCGAAAGGATCATAATGCGACGTCTAGAATTCTACATGAAATAAAGATGTTTCTCAAACGTGTACAGTCAATTGCATGTTAATACATTTTTGCAGCATTTAATAAAATGTAAATAACATTGTGGTAAATTTTTTCTAGCTTTTGACAATGATGCAAACTACAAAATATTGATCATTCATACATTTGACATTTGTCATTTTAAATGTGTTTGTCCTAAAAGTTAAAATAATGTTCATTCTGCTACTCGCTTTCTGATCCGCTTTCACTGGCACTACCACTGCCGCTAGCACTTCCGCTAGCACTTCCCTCACTGCCACTGCCAGCTTCGCTGCCAGATGCCGATTTGGACCGCGATCGTGAACGCGATTTAGACTTGGAAGCTGAACGAGATCGAGACCTTGACCTCGACTTGGTAGGTGAGCCGGAGGGAGATCTCGATCTCGACTGCGAGCGCGAGTGAGATCGCGATCGCGATCGCGAACGCGAAAGCGACTTCGCGGGCGAACCTGAGCGGGAACGCGAGTCCGATTTGGCCGGTGAGCCAGATCTTGAGCGAGATTGTGATCGCGACGGTGACCGCGAGCGTGATTGAGAATGCGATCGCGATCGTGAGCGAGACCTTGACTGAGACTTAGATTGGCTGCGATCTAAACGTGCGGAACGTGCTGAACGTGCTTTCGACGTTGAGCGAGATCTTGACTTGCGACTGGAAGCTCGAGACGATGCTCTCGATGAAGCACGGGAGCCTTCGCCGTTGATTTCCTCGTTCTCCCGCTTTTCTCCATTCTCTCCATCCTCTTCATTCTCTTCATTTTCTTCGTTTTCTTCGTTCTCTTCATTCTTCTCTTCGGTCTTTCGCGTCTCCTCTTCTTCTTCTTCCTCCTCTTCTTCTTCATCTTCTTCGCAAGGTGGTTCCAATTGTTTCTCTCTGTATCTCTGCATTCGGAACTCATTGGCATTCAATGGACGATGACGAACAACGAGCCTTGTATTATTGACAGGTTGTCCAACCTTCTGTCTTCGTTTGCTAAGCCGTACTCGAGTTTCAAGTTCGTCATAATATACCTATAAGAATTGAATAAAATCTCAAAATAAAGTTGCTTTTAATTTAAAAAATACTTAAATAATTTTTAACATGCTTACCCCATCTTCCCGCATAACGAAAAAGTAATTTTCTTCATAACCTTTTGAGGCTTTACTTTTGACATTCCAATTATATTCTCTAGCCATTTTGTATTCATATTCATCTTCTTCAGCATAATCAATTCCAGAGCAGAAGTCTCTTTTCCTTTTCTCAAGAGTTTCTTCCAATGGTAAGAAATAAGCGACAAATTGTTCTCCACTCTCATCCATTACACCTCTAGTATGAAAGATAAATAAATTAGATTTTCTTAAAAAATAAAATAATTATTTTTTAAAGAGTGGTACCAACCGGATCATAGCTTGCGACATTTCTTCAATTTGTGCAGGAACTGATAGACCCATTGGAGCTGGATCAGAATCAAAAATCACCTGAGCGCAAGGATACTTCCATAACTGCAGAAATTTATCAATGTTGAAAAATAAATCTATCACGAGCATGATTAAACCAAACATTTAAAGAAATGAAAAATACCTTGAAATCAGGAAACACAGAAAAAACTTCTACAGGAACAACATTTGGTTTACTGTAGTGCTTTTCTATTGGTTTTGTAGTGTCTTCAAATGTTTTTTCTATAGCTCTAATTTGAGAATCTCGATCCATATATAGTGTTTCTTCCTAATTGTAAAATAAAATTTTTACTTATTTATTTTTTTTTATAAAAATTTTTAAAGACACAAAAAGGCTAAATTGTACCTTAAAGTGTTTTTTGATATTGTGGCCAACTTTTGCTTCCACTTTATCAGAAGTAGTTTGAGGTTGAAATCTTGTCTGCTCAGTAGAAATATACTCTGTACGCCTAAGCCATGAAACGCTTCTGGCATGGTGCCTGGATCTTTTTGAATCTTGAGGAGTCAGTATATCTTCTTCTAACAA
Source organism: Eurytoma californica (assembly GCA_035586675.1). NCBI lineage: Eukaryota > Metazoa > Arthropoda > Insecta > Hymenoptera > Eurytomidae > Eurytoma > Eurytoma californica. The sequence continues at coordinate 26,640,559 of JAXIUT010000009.1, read as the reverse complement.
CTTTTCATCTGCAGGATCTAGTTGAGCATTTACATCACCAATATATGTATCACGATTGATCAGATCTATTTCTACACCTAAATCATGTTCTGTGAGTACTTCATATTTGTAATTCCGTTCTAAAGATGTCTGATTATACTGAATAAACCTATATTTTATTTTAGTTTAGTAAAGAGAAAAAATTAGTTTAGTTTTATTTAAAAATTCTATTAATTCTGTCCTTAGTTGTTTGTCAATACTTGCCTAGCTGTATCAAATGGATAACTAATGAATTTAGGATCGAACGCAATATCTGGTAGAGTGTTGCAATATTTTACTTTACAAATTAATTCAAGTCTGAAATGGTAAAAAGAAATAAAAACATTTATTAGGTTAATATGAAGACAGTAATTGGCGAAACTTGGAGGTTAGCTTGGTAAGACTCACCTTTTCTCGGTAGGCCTGGCGACACCCCGCTTATCGGCGGCTCCGTTTTGTATGGTTGGTGGCATCTCGCCAATAAGTCACGGAAAATCGTGACTATCGTGACTTATTACTAAGTAAAAACTTATAATATTATGCTTGTTTAATCAATTAACCAGAGAGTAAGAGAGGAGTCTTAACTTCTGTCACCTGTGGGAGCGCCCGGCTCGCCGCTCCCGCTCGATCTCGTGGCTTCTTTTCTGGAAAATGATAGCTCTATATTATATATAATTAGCGTTTCTTTATTGCCGCGTGAAGATAAGGTGACTCTCTTCTTCCTCAGAGTTCAGAACTTCAGACTCAGTCTTTTTCTTCTTGTTCTTATTTGTTCTTCTAATCTGCTGTCCATAGGTAGACGTTTTGCCATAACCTTATAGATGTCGCTAGTTCAGTTTATATTGAAGAGAGTTGGGAGGGAGAGGGGCTCACATTGGCTCAAGTGGTTTAAAAGTGGGCTCGGATTCGAAACCCTATCGATAAACATTTTCTGATTCAGAAAGAGAAGTCGGGTCAGTATTGGCCTAGTGGGTAAGGCGCTTGCCTGCTAAGCCAATGCTGCCCAAGTGGTCCCGGGTTCGATTCCCGACTCGGCGATTTTTCATTTAACAACTGAAAAACTCGCCAGAGTCGGTAAAATCGTTCCCTGAACTGCGAGTGGTAACTGGGGAGCTCTCGATGCGTCTGGGGTCCGTCTGTCGCTGACCGAGTCGCCGGGACCCACAGGCCAGCACGATCGAGCTCCAAAATAGCAGTTATCACTAATAATTTTAAACGGTGCCATATAATGGCCTTGAGATCAAAAACCGGGTGATGGCAGGCAGGTTCAACCATTTGCCAGTTAAAAAAAAGAAGAAGAAGAAGAAAGAGAAGTCCTAGTATGTACTTTCAACCAATAAAAATAATTTAAAGAAAGATAAAAGCGAGTCGAGAACAATGCTGCCCAAGTGGGCTCAGGTTCGAATCCCGGTCGATGCGATTTTTTCGGAAATCGTATTGGATGGTATTCCTATCTGAGTTTGCGCTGGGTTAGTTAGGAAGAAATTGACTCAGTAAGGAAAAAAAAGTCATGCGTGGCAAAAGTGTATAAACACGTACTGAATAGCGTTTGTAAAAATTAAATGCGATAAAAGTCTTTCTTCTTTCGATTATAAGGTTTGATATTTAAAAGAGCACGCGTTCAGAAATATTACAAGAATTGTTGTAATTTATCGAATATACCTATGTGTTACGGCTAAATAAGCTTGTACTTAATGTCAATAAAAACTGATTTAAACTTTTAAAGCGAGTCGAGATAGGTACTATTATACTGCAGTCGAGAGTCTCGTCAGGTAATAAAGCTCAGTTGATACGTTACCCGTGAAGTTTTTCATTTATTCGTCTGAAGAAAGTAGTACCTATAATTGACTTTTCCGACGGCGATTCTGTTCAAAACTCGACGAGTTGTCGCAGTTGAATGAGAACGCCTTTGAAGAGGGGGGAAGGGCGCTAAAAAATTTTAGCTTCGAAACAGAGGAAAGCATGAATTTTTTTGCGTTCAACTAAGATTTTCCTGAGTCGGCACTACCTAAGTATAACGAAATGTTGTCGCCTACAGTAACTTTAATGAGATCCCGTCTACCTGCTTTTTATGGCAATCCTCTTTTCCTTAGCATTAGAATTGTTAAATAAATATACTAAATTGTAAATCATTTATTATAAAAAATGTTTCATTGTATATAGTAATTAAAAAAAATAAGTATATAATAATTATTTAAAGGAATATGTAAAGTATTAAAATATAATAAACGATAGTAAGTATAAAATAATGAATAGTGCAACAAACATTGCGGGAGCTTTTTGAGGGAGGATAGAAAAAGAGAGAGAGAAAGAGGGAGAGAGAGAGAGAGAGAGAGAGAGAGAGAGAGAGAGAGAGAGAGAGAGAGAGAGAGAGAGAGA
>JAXIUT010000009.1:26625221-26638062 GCA_035586675.1 Eurytoma californica | reverse complement strand
ATAGAAAAAGAGAGAGAGATAGAGTGAGAGAGAGAGAGAGAGAGAGAGAGAGAGAGAGAGAGAGAGAGAGAGAGAGAGAGAGAGAGTGTGGAGGAGCTAGAGTGCGACATAGCACGCCCTGCGTCCCTACAGTATGATCAATAATTTAAATGAAAGTTATAATTCCTTAATTATCTATACTATCTGCGAGTGAGAAGGGAGTGCAGCGCATTCTATGAATCTAAATTTAATTTATGCAAATTTATAAAAAAATAACGAATTAAGTTTACTTTAATATTGACTGTTATTGATAAGAATATAGGCGGGGTATATAGTTGGGGGATTTAAAAGATTTAAAAGAAAAGAAATAATTTCAGTTACTTATTTAGATTTATTAGATTCCATGTGGTTGAAGGCCAAAAAATAAATAAGACAATGCTTTTTACGGAGATTTATTTTTATTTCTCGAACATTAGGACAAAATTGTAATCAATCGTTATTGTTATCGTAAATTTATAATGTTTGTAATAATTAATAGTTTTATATTTAATACCGACGAGAGTTCATAATTTAGTTGGCAATTATTTGCGGCAACGCAGACGCCTCTTCCATATATTTTTCTTTTTGTCTTTGTGTTACTCCGACGTGCTGCTGCTCGACGAGCCCCGACTTTTTCTCACTTTTACCATTTAAATATTATGTATATATTTTTTTCGAAAGACAAATAGTAAAACACAAACAACTTGATTAGTTTGAGGAGAGGAAAACATCGAGGCAAGTCGTGATCATTAACGAACATCCAGTTGTTGCTCTGGAAATATTGCACAATAATAGTCGCTTTCTAGCCTATTACATTATGGGGTGGCTCTTGCACTTGACATTTATCGTCCCTTCCTCACTCCTTTCTGTCTCGTACTTTTCTTCCCTCTTATACATTGTTTGCGGAACAAATCAGCTATTGGCTCTCTCTCTCTCTCTCTCTCTCGCTCTCCCTCTCGCGCGCTCAGTCTCTCTTCGCACTTTCATAAGTTTCCCCCTCGTCTTCACCTTCAGGAAATATTAGCACTGCTGCACCGAACTGTCATTCAATTATTAAAGAGGAAAAGAAAAAATGAATTACTTCACACTCGTGTGACTACATCTCATGTGGATACGACGCAAATGTCTGCAAGCGGTATTTTTTTAAAAGTTCCCTCGTCGCACTTATCTCGAAGCAAAAGTATATACGAATGAACGAATTACAAAAGATCATACTGTTTGTAGAATTGTGTACAGCTACATACTCCTCGGTAATGAATTCGGTAACTTAATCCGAACTGAATTCTAAATTAAATGGATCCTGAAAAATGTAAGGAAAGTTACCGAATGAATTACCTATGATAGAGAGTAGAAAATCCGAGAAAACTGAAGGTTTACAAGTTTACTCCTAGCCGTGGTAAGGGTTTTGCTTGCATCATTCCGGTATAACAGCAAAACAAAAGTACGGCGGCCAGTGAAGCAAATGGAAATCTGAACTTAAGATAAATTTAGTAGAAAAATGAAAAAATAGACAAGGAAAAGAAAAGGACTAGTCGCGCGAGTGTCGAGCAAGTCGGAAACAAATGAAAGTATACTCAAGTATATCGTGTCGTACAATTTATCTGCTGTATAAAAGTAACTACTATACAACGAGAAAATGACAACGCATTTACGCACGTTATTTATTAGTTTTTTCTTATAATTCTCAGACGCAGCCCTTTAATCCTTATGGAGAATGTTCCGTAGAAACATGTAAAAATATCGAAACGCATGTATGGATGAACTATCAAGTATCAACACGTTGAAGTAGTATATTAATCGTTTATTATTTGAAGTAAGAAATAGTGTGAATATACGTGCGTGTATGCATGTAGGTGTATTTGTATAGCCGGAGAGAAATTGCGAGGAAATAGGCGATGATAGATAAGTGGCACTCCATACCTCAACTGTTATCGGTATCCGCCATATGTTCATCGAATGCAGATAAAAATAATGTCAATGATCAAAGCACATTGTGTAGAGGCCTCGTGGCGATAGAGACGTGAATTTAGCCGAATCATTCGTGTGCGAGTAATTCGATTACAACTGAGCTTTTCAGTACCGCTGGATATCGACATCCACGCGCAATTACTTCGAGATTTCTCTTCGTCATAACTGATGATGTAAAGTTTATGCGACTATGCGAGTGTCATAATGTGTGATGTACGTGAGTGACCGAGAGATGGAAATTTCTTCAAGTCTTTACTTTTTTAAATACGATACTGAAATGGAATAAAAGTTGCTACAATATCTGTATAAAGTTTAATTGTCCTTTAATGCTAGAGTGAATGTGATATGAGGAGTCGTTTAAACAATGCGAAATATAAGTTTACCTTTCAAACTTTATCTCTCTTATTTAAGCTCAATTCTTACTAAAGCGCTCTCTTCATCTAAATCGTCGATTGTTTTTTTTTCTTTTATTACGATTAATATGAACGATGGACAACGTTACATTGTACGCTTCTTTCTTTTTCTACATTCGCTAGATCAGAGTGTTAATTTCCCAATCCTTGTGTGAGATCGCGTGATTTGCGGTAAGAAAAGCCGCCTTTTGGTGCATAAAGGGACTTTTTTTTTACCTTATCCTTCATTTTTCATTTTTCCTATTTTTCCTTAAGAGGGGTACAGAGATGAATTTAGTGAAATATTTATTTTTCTGCTGATCCTTGATTTCTATTTTTCTATCCGATCATCGTGATTTTGCAACCGACTTTGTTATAGGGGAAAGCGGGTCAATGTGAACCTACGGGACATAGTGGCTTCAGCCCGTTAAGTATTTTTCAGAGCAAATGGAACATATTTGACGGGGTGGACCACTATGCCCCGAAGGATCACATTGCCCCATGACCCGCTATGCCCCGCTTTCCCCTAGCTTTAACGATTCGTAATACATTTTTAACATATTATATGCATATCCAGCTATACGGTAATCCTTACACATCAGTACCGATTATAGATAAACGTGAAAGAACAGTAGTTAGGCCAACCAATTTTATAAGTCCACATAAAATTTTTGTCTCCTTAACGGCGTATCTGTAATTATTCGATTATTCGATTATTCGATTATTCGATCATTCGATTATTCGATTATTTGATTATTCTTTTATTTATTCTTTTTCATTCTTTTCATGTGTTCGTTTCACCTCGTATTGAGTTTCCCTCGATGCACGAAATTTCGAATGCGTCGAACGCAGCTTCGTTTTAACCTGCACTTAACGTGATTGGTCAATAGGTTTCCAAATCATTTGATAAATAAAAAAAGAGTTACTTTCCTTTAAAAAGAATAACGTTAAAGTTCAAGATTTTTAAAAAGTTTCCTTTTCAGTTCAACAATTGATATATAATAAAGGACAGCTTTGTTTATACTTAACAATAATAATGAAAGACTATTGTACTTGTATGATGATTGAGTACATGAAATATTTATTTAAAATTTGACAATAATTATTTGATTTATCATGTATTCGTCGACTCTCTTTCTTTTTTAATCGCTCTAATATTCTTTGGTACTAGCAGTAAAATCATTGACAGACTAAATTTCTTGACAGTGTTACTTTTCCGTTAGCTCTTGCTGAAGAGGCGACAGATCTATGGTAAAAATCCTGAGTCAACAAGTGGCGCACACCCTTAGTATTAAAAATCTCGATCTTGTCGTCGATCATTCAAGCTCTGCTTCACTGAAAGTCTAAGCCAATATAGCATTTTTTCTTTGCCCCTCGCTAATAGATATGTGAAACTTAAACCTATACGACATTAATGTAGAACAACGACAGTCGCACGTCAACGTTAAGATTAATCGACAGATTGTGCGTATTACAGTACGCTTCAAGATAGAAAAGAGTAAAGAAATTCAGAGACGAAAGCAATTTTTTCCAAGCTCAATTATAACTTTGTAAGTACAGCCAATTTGAAAAATCGATTCCATTGCTCTTCTCTACTCTACTGTTCGCAACTCGAATAAAAAGACTGAAAACATTGAAAACTTTGAAAACGCATATTTCTTACGATTAGTAAGTCCTCGAAACTTTCAGCGCAGAGCTTGACTCGGTCAAGCGTCAACGCCTCGCGACCCTCTTTTTTTTTTTATTTATTTTTCCATTATTTTCGATAATAACAAGAAGAAACAGCTTTGAATCACGACCAGCTTTGCACGTGGTACAAAGTATGTACAGCGGTACAACCTCACCTTTTCATTTAATTGTGCTGTCATACATTTTTTCGACTTTCTTTAGTGTAGAGAGACACGGCAATAAAGATACCCCGAGAGTTCCAGCATATACTAAACAGTAGCGATTAATCGATCAATTTTAAATTGCAAAAATGCGAAATGACCAAATGGCGAAGTGGCGAAGTGGCGAAATTTCTCACAATTAAATACAACGACCATATTTAACGCAGACCATCTGTTACGATTGACTAAATCTTATTCTGCTAACTATTAATTTACTCTTTATTTTTTCTTTTCTGCCTTTACTATTTCAGGCTTTCTTTTTTCATAGCCAAGAACTTTCAATAATACACGTTATGCTTAATCAATTATAGTCTGTAATGATATAGCGCAGTGCTGCTGACGATAATAGTACAATTGCAATGTCAATGTCGATGACAAAGAATAACAATATATAATTTATGTTAGTAATAAAAATGACAATAATGGTAATGATCGTAATAATGTATAATAATAGTAAGAATAATGGCAATAGAATCTTACAACGCGTATAAGAAGTCTGAGAGAAAATTAATGGCAAATACTTTATACAACAATCACACGTAGAAGCGACAAATTACAGAATAGTAGAAATAACTATATTCTTATAACTTTTAATATTACCTTAATAATATTTATATTTATATTTATATAGTACTTTTTCATCCTTGCAATATATTAAATCATACCTTTATCGTAAATTTTACTAGTATGTATATATTTATATATTTATATATCGTATAATATATATCTATATATATATAAATACGATGGCAAAAAATGTTGCTTTAATTTTTCTTTTATTTAGATGCAGATTCATTTATACTTAGTTTTATACGCTATAGTAAAGGATGTACGAACGTGTAGAAAGATTCACACCATAGTGACTTAAATTCAATAAAAATTCAATCTTAATCGTTTAATGCCTCCTCGCCCTTTTACTGTTTATTATATTGAATTTTTTTTATATTTTTTAATCGTCTACGATGCTCGACAATTCTCTTTCATTAATGACAAGAAATCGCTCGACGCAACAGTCCTCGTTGCCACTCAAACCGACCTTCCATTTTAATCTTTAGGTAAGTTCATGTGTATTTATATAACATTTATTATATAAGAGAGATACAACAGAGAGCACGGTGGTTTATTTTTTCTCGGCTTGAATGCCTGCATCATTTTCTTGCGTCGATTTAGTCCGAAGAATTTTTGCCTACCGATTCTTCCACTCAGTCTACGCTTGCCCTTGGCTATGCACGCCCATTCAACGTTCACTCATTTTAAAACTTGTGTACTTATTGTTTATGAAAAAACTTTCTTTCGCAATCGATCATATGTATGTACATATACATGGCCGTAAAAGGGTGAAAGTGAATCATCTTTTTGTTTGTTTAATGCGGCGAGGCTCGAGCAACGTCCGGTCTACCACTTACCTCATGAGCCGATCGTACAACAGCCGCCAATGTTATTTTTTCTCCTTTATTATTTCCTATGAAATACCAGTACGAGATGCTAGATAGAAGTTTAGCTCTTACATACATTGCGCTTAGATGCTTCGTAATCGATTAACGAAAAGAACGATGCGTGGAAGATTTTAAACTTTTCCTGTACAATTATTAATCTTTTTTATTTTTTTTATTTCTTATATTAAAAGCCCAAGCGACGTCAAAAGTGTGCAGGCTGAGTTTCTCTCCGCCTCGATCTCGCGCATCTTCTTGCGTGCAGTTCCTTCGCGTTCGCTCAGCTTTCTTCGTCTCATTTTTTTAAGTGACAGTATTTTTTTAGTACTTTATGTATACTATATATTTGAACTTGACAAAGTTGACGAGTCGGAAAAAACTTGAGCAAAACCTGTTTTTTTTTATTATTCTGGGTTTATCATCTAAAGGAAACGGAAATGAAACTGCTGTACGCGTTGATGCCTCTCCATTTGAAATATGTTACGCTTGTAAACGTTACACTTTCGATAGGTGCGAATTGCGCGCTTCGTACTTTTTCTAGTACCTTCACGGCTCAACTGGTAAGATAGGAAAGAACGAACGACCTTTGAAAAGATGGAAAAAACATCCACTGAAGCTCGTAAAAGATATAAGCGCTGTTGAGAAACGTTCGAGACCTATGCTATACATAGATAGTAATACATACACACATCCACACACACTTGCAGCAGGACACAGTTCCAAGCGATTATTAATGCAACTTTTTTTATCATTTTTTTCATTATTTTCCTTTACTTTTTCACTACATTTTCCATAAATCTGTCTGCAGAGAAAAAACAATGAATTTCATGCTTCGCTCGACATTGTGTCTTTAGTTGCACATGAAGCGATTAGTCGTGCTGGCGCAATTTGTGCAGCTATCAAAGTGTGTACAGGTGCGAAACTGTTGAGGAACGCTGACGATTGGTCCGATGGGATCTCTTCCATCTTCTCTACCTCTCGAGTCCGTCCTTTCCTTCTTTCTTCTTTCTTCTTTCTTCTTTTCTCTTTCCTTTTTTTCTTTTCCTCACTTTCGATTCTCGATACTTTTACTTACGCCTTCCATCCCTAGCTTAGCGACAAGACTCTTACGGAGTTTCGTGACGCACTATAATTACTTACTGTTTTTTTCTTAATACTTTCTTCGCCCTTTCTTCATTTCATTCATTTGGCTCGTTTCCGTCTCGTCTTCCGTGTCGGCGGACTCAATTATATTTAAATAGACACTGAATTGCTGGCCCTTATCGTTTCGATAGCAGTCTTGTTCCGAGGGTCTCGGGCCCGGACGAAGAGACCCCTTTTGTAAATTTTTTCATTAAAACGCGGCTAGGTGGCACGTTGGTCGATTTTAAGGCTCGAACTGACCGAAGATCACTAAGCGACTCCCTATGCAAATTTGTTACACTCTAACTAAGAAATTCAAGATGTAAAGCATTATCAGATGACTCGTCGGCCTGATTTTCATGCTCCCTAACGATCCAGCTCTTTTTCTTTCTTTTTTCTTTTTCCTCTTCCACAGCCGAGTATCAATCTGCTTCAATTTTTTCGCCTAGGTCGCACGCACGAGATACGCATGCGGAGTGCAAGATAAGTACGCTAAAACAGGTATTGTGATTATACTTCTCTCTCTCTCTCTCTCTCTCTCTCTCTCTCTCTTTCTCTCTCTCGCTCTATCTTTCCCTCCCATTCGCAGTTGGCATCGGAACGCTCATTCGCACTTGTAATTTTTCAAACATGTGAATTCCTTGCATCATATTTTTCTTTTTTAATTCATGAGTGGGACAACGAAGTGCGGCACGTCGAATCGGCTCCGTGAGCGCTTGCTGGGTCCACGCTGTTGGTGATGATGATCGCCGGGCGCAGCAGGCCGCTTCGGGCCTTACTTATTGTAAGCGAAGGGCGAAGGACCAGTCACCGCGCTCCGATGGAAGTGTACGTTTTGCCATTTGTTGTCTTTCTTGTGCCAGACTCGACTCTCTTCACTTTGTTGCGTATGTGCAACCCCTTGCCTGTAAAATTGTTTCATGATTCTTCAGCGCGAATTTTTGTTTGCTATGTATTATATAAATTAATATAGATTCATTTAAGTTGCAAAAAAGTAAACAAATACTACTTCTTAGTGATCTGATGATTTAAGTTAAAAAAGTATAACATTTTGAATTTGTATTCAAGCAGTTTCTGGAAATTTGTTAGTTTTTTTTAAATACTGACTTTAAAAAATTAATGTTTTCAACTCTTTATACACTGCTGCATGAAATAGGTACTAAGAAAAAAGTGTTTTGTTGACACAAGCTTTTTTCGAGAGAAAGCAAAATGTTAGCTAAGAGAAGAAAGAGAATGATACGGGTGGAAATACTCACTTGTCCATGTATTGAGTCAATCTGACATACGCAATGCAAGCAGCGTCATCACCGAGCAGATGGACGTGTGGATTCAGTATTGTGGTGTTGACGGCCTTGCAGTTCTTTCCCAGGACTGCTTAGAATCGAATGTTGAGATCGTTAGTTTTTTGTCGATCACGGAGAAGATAAAAAAGAGAAAAATGAATAATGATAAGGAATCTCACAAAAAAAGGAGAGAACGAAAGTTGTACATAAAGGATAAGCCGAAATATAAATGATTGGGATGAGAGCAGTCGGAGATGTTCGAAAAAGTTATACTTAGAAGACGAGTTAATGAAGAAACTTTGTCGAGACACTTCTTCTCAGTTTTGTCGCTTATTTACGAGACTGTCGCAGTGGGGAGAACTTTATACTTTATAAACTTTCGTTCTTTCATTACATTCCTCCCTTCTATGCATCTTTTAATAAAAAATCGTTAGAGATTAGCTTTATTATAACTATTTTTTCGAAAGATTCAAGGTAAACCACAAAAGCATATTCTAACATTTTTTAATATCCTTTTCACGTTGTAATGCTCTAAAATGTGCTACTTTTATCCGATAAACAGAAAAATGCTTTCAGTTTAGGATAAAATTGCATGCGTATAAGCGGTGAAATATTTTATCATAATAAAAAACGTAGACTGAATTAGAGAAGGACAACAAAATAAGAAGCTAGCAAAATGAAGAATCGGAGGTGTTTGGCGGGAAACTAAAATTTCTACAAGAGCCTGCCAGGCGTTTACCAGCGCATGCACGGCTGCTTAGTGCAAGCTGTTGCGGCGTTAGTGTTAAATGCAAATTAGATATAATTACCATTATCAAAGTAAAATTTGTGAAATTCCATTCCCTCGACTAAATTACCTAGAGCCTCTGGTTCGAACGCGGTCAGATGTGGATCACAGATTTTCCTGGAATAACATTATTATCATCAACATCTTTACAATTCCAATTTAAAGCTAACTTCCATTACTATTACATGAATTCTAATGTTTCGAAGAAAAAAAGAAAGAAATGATTTTTTAAATTTAATAACTCACGTGTATGCTTCGAAATCACCAGTGTTGATGCTTTCGATGAGCTGCTCGGTCATTTTGATGATTTCCTGGCGTCGAGCTGTAATCGTCAATATGTCAGGATCAGTAATAGCCCAATGCATTTCGCGACCTCGTCGTCGGGCTCTCTCGGATAAAAACAATGTACATACAGCACAACAGCCACATGCACGAAATTCTCTTTAAAAAATCAAATCTACGACTGACCAAATTCATATCGCGGGAAACGCAAATCGTTTTTCTTCTCTCTCGTTCCCGTTATTATTTACATTTCAAGCCTCGCGGTTAGTAATCACGTATTACGATTTTTTGAGAAAATATTTCAAAATTTTTCAATTTTCGTTCATAATTTTACATGTTATTTTTTTAACAATTACTCTTGCTATCTGATCAAGCATTCCGTTCGTTTTCTTAGCGTCAGTATGTCCTTTTGACCACCACTGTGTCTACCATTAAACGTTATTCTTTACATCAGTTTGAATTTTTCAAAATAAATCCTCTCCAAATTAAAAGCACTCGAATAGTGAATCAGAATTTAGATAGATTTCTTAGCAATCAATTTTTCAACTTTTCAGATAGTGTCCGAAAAGGTTAGCATGTACAGTTTGATTAATACATTGGACTGCAGGATCTGCAGGATTATTTATTTTGACACGTTCGCTTGACATATTTGATAAAAATAAGAAATATGTTATTGCTTGTTGTAGGATAAAATTAATAAATGTCTAAAAAATTAATAATCATTATTATAAATAATGTTCAATCTAGTTATGGCGATCGATAGTCGTTCTACTGTGCCGAAAAAATAGATTACCTACGGCAATCAATGAAAAAAAAAAATAAAAGATAAAACAAAAGAATAACTCTGGACACAAGCCTGTGTGTCTCTGGGAAACTACGAGTTGCGCATTACCTGAGCACTGCGAGTTCGTTGAAAGTTGGCTGCAGGTCTTGATAGGACAGACGATTCGTATGTCTACAAGCAATATCATTAAAAGTCTTTAAAGGTGAACGCGGTCCACCAACTCAATGAAACAATAATCTCTTGTGTGCTTGCGGTGATAAGACAAACTACTCTTTTCTTTTTTCCTCATATTGCTTAATGATTTTGCTTTCTTTTTCTTTTCCAGCGTTCGCGTGAGCGAACAATTACTCGCCGTACAAGTCGAAATTTACTCTCTCTCTCTCTCTCTCCCCCTCTCTGTCGTAGTTATAGGAAGCACTGATTGAACATTCTTTCTTTTTCTCAACATTTTTCTCACTTTTTTTAAAGAAAAGTCTCTAATGTGTGAATGATTAGATATTAGTTCCTCTGCAGTTAGTGAGAGAGAAGGAAAAGAGAGTAATAATCCTTCTGTGTGGAGGCTTCGCGAAAGGTGTGAGTCGTGCCTAGGTCGTCGTTAACTAAGGTATATACAGTCTGAAGTTTAGTGACTTTTCATCAGTAGTGCCTATGAAGCGCAAACTCGCCTCTGCTAATCTAGCCGTTGATTTCCCTGCAGATCACAGTGACAAAGGGGATATAGAGCGAGCGATGCTGCAAAATTGCGGCTGTACTCGACTGTGCTTTTGCTGCCTGACGGTCGGCGACTTCCTCCCTCGGTACCTCGTATCATTTTCATCTTGCCTCATCCTTACGTAGAATTGAAATTCTAATCTAATCAAAGGAAAAGCAGCAAGCACCAAGGAAAGGGCCTTTAAACTGGAGTAGTATATTTTGCCAGGAGAAGGGCTGTCAGATATTTCATGAGCTACGATCTACGGCAGACAACAAGACGACACTGCAGACTCTTTTAAATTTTTATTCAATTCTTTATTACGTCTGTAGACATAGAACTGACATAGAGCTGACACAGTTGAGCGTGGATGTACACAAATTGACAGAGGCGCTAACCTTTTTACATCTACACATGTATAATACACTAATATCTATGTACAAGTGCCTTGTATATACGTAACTCAAAGTTTAAATGTACAGTTCTTGTATTATTTTTCTTCTGTCCTTTTATTTTCTCTTTATTTGATCCCTCAACCTGTGCGCTCTACACTTATTGCTCGGAATCTCTCTTATAGTCGCGCGCCAGGCAAGACTGAAGCTTCAAACTCGGCTTTGTGTGAGAAAAGAGAAAGGAGAAAAGAGAAAAGAGAAAGAAGAAAAGAGACAAGAGAAAAGAGAAAAGAGAAAATAAACGACACGAACCTCTTCCCTCGGCATGAAAATATTATTGAAAAATACTTTGTACCCTTGGAACAATCTGGCGCTTATTATGACATTTAGTGTAAGAAAGAAAGTAATCACCTTTCTCCACTCTCCCTCGATTCTCATTTTCTATAATAAGCGACAGCGATATTTGTCGAAGAAAATTCAAAAGCATTTGTTTAAAAAATAAAGAAAAAAATAAAGAAAAAATGAAAGAAAAGTAAAGATGAAAAATAAAAAAGTGGGAAAATATAAGGAACGGACGTTAGGACAAGCTACACCGTCTAAAATTACAGCAAGCGTCATCGTCGGACGACGCAAAGCTTGACGTCGGCTTCTTGTGGGGGATTACCTTCTTACCGATGCTGGATGCGGCTTTCTTACCGTCTTCCGGATCGTAGCCCAGTTGGACGTAGCCGGCTGGCGTCTGGCGAGGCCCCTCCAACTCTGCTCTCCGGGTCAGCGTGCACCCACCGAAAGACCGCGAGAGTTGCCAAATCGACGCAACATGCAACGTACAAGCGCAAACACAGGTGTAAACATGCAGTAGTGTAGTAAGATTATCATTTAAAAAAAAGCTTTTATCTTCGATGTCCGCAGCTCGTTTAAAGTTGACCGAGCTGAGGAGCGCGGACAAAGGATGTGTGTAAATATAATAGGACGGCCGAGAAACGAGAGACACTGACACACAGACGTGCTGAGCTGTTATTATTGTCTTAGCACAAAGTGAAATAGGAAAAAATAGGAGACTTTGTATGGAAGACTCTGATCAGAACTGGGAGCCGAAAGGTAATAAAGCGAGAGCGAGTTTCCAGGGGCGAGATGGAGTGAGCATGAAGAGCACGATGAGCTACAGACCGGTGCTTGCAGAGCTCTGGCGCCTTGGCGTGGTGAGGCCGTTGTTGGCTCCGGCGGCCAGATATCCTGCGGAGGTAGCCGAGATGGGAGAGGCACCACTCTGGCTGTTCTGGCTGTTCTGGCTGTGCTGGCTGTGCTGGCTGTTAGTACTGCTGCTGGGACTGGAGCTGCTTCCGCTTCCACTCCCGCCACTTCCGCCACTTCCGCTCCCGCTTGCTAAATCACATGCAACCAACCACATTTCTTGTCTCTGTTCTCTTCCTTGTCTTTTTCGCGCTGCGTCACGGCGGCTGTTGGAGAGCACCGGCAGCGAGTATCCATCGGAAATGGCGAAACGGCCAATGTTAAAGTTGCTGATTTTCATTCCGAGACCGCGACTATTAATCTATAATTATCGCTTAAGCGACTTAGATCTTAGCTGCGTTTCGCTGTTTTAAATAGATACTCGCTCCAAGCGTTTGCCACATCTTACTATTTTCTTGGAACCGTTAGCTTGTGCCTTCTAGCCTTCAGGAGAATCTACCTTTTAATATATTCAATCTAGGGGGCGGGGAACCCAGGATCAGGAACGAGTTTATGCGGTATTTGCTGTGCAAGTAAAGTGCGCGCGCGTGAGCTTGTGAGCTTGTG
>JAXIUT010000009.1:26609905-26625121 GCA_035586675.1 Eurytoma californica | reverse complement strand
AACCCAGGATCAGGAACGAGTTTATGCGGTATTTGCTGTGCAAGTAAAGTGCGCGCGCGTGAGCTTGTGAGCTTGTGAGCTTGTGTTGTGAGCTGCGCATGTGTATGATTTTTGCCCAAGCGAAGCTGTATCGTCTGCTTCGACTGCATTATTTAGTCAAGGTGTTTAGTACAAGCACAAGTAAATAATTATGGTGCTTACCAATCTATCAAAGGAAAACATAAAAGTAAGCATGCTTTGTTAATTAATTTAAAAGTAAAACTAAATGAAATGTTAGGTGGCTGCACACAGCTTACCAGTTTGATGGGCTATAAATGCATCGAGTGCCATCGAGTCCCTTCCAGACATTAGACCCCTTCGACTACGCCTACCTACTTCTTTGGTCCCCCCAATACATAGTCTAGTTGCTTTAAATGCGCTGATCCGATGGACTATTTAAGTTTCTATTTAAGAATAAATCGGACCTCGCGACGCTGTTTGCGTCAGTTTGTAGAGCTCAGTCGTGACTCGAAAGGAGTCGAAAAAAGTGGCAAAAACAAGAGGAAAACGTCATGCCTCGTTGAGTTAGGTGGAAAACTGTTATCGAAATAAAGAATCCAAGAGAAAGTTTAAAGCAGAAGTGACAGGGAAATGGCAAAGGGAAAATGACGCCGCTTCGAGGCTCGGAACTCGGGAGAGGGAGAGGGACACACGAAAAGTAGAAGATTACCTTGGGTGCCCTGCAGAAGAACCGCGGCGATACCGAGGCCGAGTGGCGAGCCGGTCGGCTGCTTCTGGGTCTGCGCCTGGGCTGCCCCAATTACCCTCGAGAAGACCGAAGCTGCCGCGGCGGGACTACTCGGCGGTGTTCCCTGCGATCCGTACGCTAAGCCAATTTTTCATAAGAATTCATAAGATTACTAGAATTCAGAAGTATTGCTTCTTTCTGACAGGTTCATTCGCGCTGAGTTAGTTGTCAGTAGTTAGCCGTTACGGACAATGTTAAGGGACAATGCTGGCAAGTAGCGATCTATAATGGAGAGCGTCCGAACGGCTAAGTTTCCTCTTTCCTCCTGAATACAAGAGCAAACTTCACTTAGCCGGAGCTAGGAGCCGCCTGAGAAAAAGACTCACAATTGGGCGAGCCCGGCGTCATCGGTGCCGTGGCCATGCTGCGCTCAAGCTCAGTTTGCCTATTTTGAAGGCAAAAGCGAGGAACCGCGAGGCTCGGCCCGCGTCAAACTGACTGCTCCACGATTCTCGAAGCGCGATCCTCCGTCCTCCTCTGCGAGTTATTTCGGCCCGCGCGATATCCGAAAATAATGCCGTGCACGAGGCCACTGCAGCGCATGGCTGAAAAACGCGCGCTCCCCAATTCCCGACTCGTTTCGCACAATTGCCAGTTGATCGCAGTTAGTCACAGTTAGTCGTCGAGCTTTGCAATGAAAAACCAACTCAATGTAATTAGATCATGATTATTAGACACGACTGACACCTTTCGCCGTAGCCAAGTAAAAGCAATCGACAATAATGGATGGAGAGGAAGTAGGAAACCTAAGGAAAAAGGCCAAATTCGAGCCATTTCAATGTGTGCGTATCAAGTCGGAAGCCAAGATAATATGCAGATGAAGGATCAAGGACTTGCATTCACGTTGCAAAAAATAAGAAAAAAAAACTAGCTGTCGGCTCATTTAGACGCTATGCCAATCTGGCGCAATCGCACGTGCAAAGCTCATTAAATTTTCACTAATAATTCAGTAACAATTCAGTAATTTAGTAAGAAATTCAGCAATTGGAGTAGCGCCCTTTTCCTGTCATTTTGCTTACAAAGAACCTTCATTTTAAATTTTGAATAAATCTTTTTTTCCTTCCCAAGTTTTTTCAACATTTTCAAATGTAAATCCTTGTAAAAGCAAACGAAACCCGCTGGCGACTTAACGCGATCGCTCTATTGCTGTGTGTGACATGTGATAACTATATAGTTATATTACTATTTTACTTTGTTATTAGAGTATTTAGTGACAAACACACAATTGAGAAAAAAATGTTAATGTTATTTAATAAAACATCAAACATTTCGTTTGTTGCGTAGATTGGGTTACCTTCGGGTTCTTTGGCAATGACCGTGCTGCTCCGGTCGACACCGCCCTTCTTATCCTCTGTACAACATATACACATACACATCACGTATACGAATACTAAACAGCATTTATAATATACTTTTTCTTAAATATATAGAATTTTTTTTATTTTCCTCACATGGAAATCCTACACATAAATTAGCGTTAGCGCATTTGCGTATATTCGTTATCTATTTATCTAATAGTTTCATTTTTTATTTAAAGTATTCGCTTTTATATTGTATTATACACAATTACTTCAATTTAACCCTACAGCTTACATTGTTATTACTAGCTTATAATTGCAATTTAAAGTTTTTTATAAGTCAATTATTTCATACGGTATTTACTGAACAAAAACGTCAATACAAAAGTTCATAATATATGTAGGTATCATAAGCAATATAAAAGCGCATGCAACACGTTACGGTGCAAAAATTTTATTAATATAAACATTATTGAATTTTGTTGTTTTTTGTTTTGTCTTTTTGTAGAAGGAGTGATAAGATTTAATTGCAATCAACTATTTTTACAAAATTTTCATTCAACTTCTGGCGTTACATCATAATACAATATATATGTGGATTGTATTAGGATTATATTTGGAGAACTAAAAGCGACATGCAATCAGCAAATAAGAAAAATATTAATATAAATGTATTACTTTGAAATAGAAAATTTATTGCGTCAGTGTAAAAGAAAATGTAAGAAAAATTGAAAATAGAAAAATCATAGGGTTTATTATTCTAATAGTAAATGGAGTTCAGTAAGAAAAAGAGCTAATTCAAGCAGGTAAGAGGCGACAACATTGCAAATCAGACGATATAAAAATCTGGTGTTCATAAATCCATAACACCGGACTACACGGAAACGTGATGATATATACGAAAATGGTGCATGAAGAGTTTTTATTGAATTTTAACAATTTCTGAGTCACTACACATATATTTATTTAAAAATCGAATCGAATTCGTTAAAAAAAAATGGGACGTACGTGATTTCTTATAAATCTAAATCATTTCTGTTCTCTCAAAATTTGCAATAATTTATTTTCTTGAACAGAAATGATATTTTTTTGAAAAACGAATGAGTGATCAAATTTGTTAAAAATACGAAAAAGAGAAAATTTATATAAAAATGCAGGATATCAGATTAAAATATATATTAAACTATTGCCTTTCGAGTTATTATCAATATTAATTAAAGTATAAATAAAAAATTTATTTTTACCACCGTCCTCTTTAAAAGTATAGGTATATGCTTAGTTTAAGCGCGTTATCCTAGTAGATATAATATAGATACAAAGTAAAATTTACGATCACCTATTGACACACACAATCTATACAACTATGACCCCTAAGGGACGCATAGCACACATTACACAATAACTATGTACATGTTTATTATAATATCTATTATCCCGGCCATACTTTTTAACTTTAACTTTGCTAGAGACAAAAATGAATGTTTTTATTAGAATGGCATAAGTCTTAAATCCTAAAACCGAAAGTTAAGCGTAGTGAGAGTGAGAATATCTTAGATCTAGTAGACATGAATCGTTATTTAGTGGTCAAACAAAAAGAAGAGGTGAAAGAAAATGTTATTAGGCTGAAAATAAAAGACAATATAAGGTAAGAGATAAAAATAAAGATAAGTTGATAAGTAATGTATCAAGAAGGATAGTCAGTCGAAAAAAAACAGGAGCAAGAAGCTACTCCTCTTTTTTTTGAACCAACTAGATATATGAGTCTGTACTAATGCTGACCTTGTGATTCGGATTTGCAATAGCGAAAGTCATAGCGAAAGACATCGATGGGACTTAAACTATACTCTAATATTAAAGAAATACATATATTGTCGAATTCTTCGAGATTATCTAGAATTCGATCTACAATTATGCATTGAATTTTTAAAATTTTATTTCATCACTAAAAACGAATACTGCGTTTGGTAGTTAGAAGTGGTGGTCAGTGTTTTTGACTTTTATTATTAAAGCTCTGGATTCCAATAGTGGAAAGAATAGATAGGAATTTTTGCATTTTCTTTCAGCATTACTGATGAGAGGAAAGCCGATAATCTGCGACTATTAGTTCGGGGTATGCATGTTATTTATATTGGAAAAGGCTCATCTAGTTATTCGCGAGCCATTCGTGGTTTCTATTTATGTGCACGTGTATCAAGAATACATTCTTATTATTATATTTGTATCTACGTGTTATGGATTTGTGAGCATCATTTCTAATAAAAGGATAGTTTACATACTGATAAAAAATATAATATACAGGATGACTATTGGTTTGTCTGAAAAAGGGCATTCGCTTTGCGTTCACGCACACAACTTTTATTGAATCTAGTGTACGAGCAAAAAAGCGTTTCTTTTCTTCACAGAATTCGAAAGAACACGCTCGCGTTCGCCCAGCCTGTAAAACAAGTATTACGCAGCAGCTCTACTGTCAATGTGTACTGGGGAAAGGGGAGCTTCGGGGGTCAGTGGCACAAGAGAGAGGGAACAAATCGAGCATATATATGCTGCTGGTGTAAGGTACATATATACGTGGCGTGTTGCACGTGGCAGAAACACGTGGCAGAAACACGTGCATAAGTGATATGGGCGCTTAGTGACGGGAGGGGAGGAGGCAGAGAGAGTGTTTCACACTGAGGGGAAAGACAGCGAGGGTGAGTGTACAACACAGTCTCAAACATAGAAGTTAAATGAACGCAAATGCATAATCTGTTCTACTATCTCATTTGCAATTACTTTCAAATAAAACAGTGTGGGCAGCTAGACTGCTTTGAAGAAATTTAACTGTACTGATTAGGATTTAAGGATACTTTATTCGTGACAAGAAAGTAAAATCTACATTAAAGTTAAATGTGTATTATTCGAGCGCAGTAGAAGCTATCTTGCGTGCGTGAGACACATTTGTTCAGCACAATTGGAAGTCACTGTTCAGTTAAGTGTAAACGCTTAAAAGTCGCGCTAATCAATTAAAGTATATTCTGTGGGTAATTGTTATAGATATGCAACAAAATTGACCTACGAGAGGTTAGATTGCTAGAAAGTACACAACGAGGGCTAAATAATTAAAAGGAAAGCGACAGAGATGTAAGTTCTTATGTTGCATTTTTATTTGCTTTTTATTTACTTTCTTCTTGCTTGAAAAAAAAAGAAAAAAAAGAAATGAAATAATGTTCATAATGCTTGAAATGCTACTTGATACTTTTAAGCTCAGAAATTTCAGTAAAATACTTGATTGCAAGGCACCAAAAGTTGTAGCTTAAATAAAAATATCCTCCACTGAGTTGTTTGGCTGTACGTAGATTATGATCGAATAAATATTAATTTAGGTTTCTTAGTCATTTATAATAAGTTGCACGGGAAAAATAAGTATTGTCGTCTAGACAAAAATCACCGACTCCGAGGAGATGAAAGAAACAAACTGAATGTCCTACCTTTGACGTCGTCATCCTCGAGCGTTGTGCTACTGTCGGTGGATTCCTTCACCTGCGAACCGTCGCCCTTCTTCACGATGATGCTTCGACCTGGTGAGTACACGCAAACACAGTATCAGTACCAATAAAGCTAAGATTACAGTAAACATCGAGAATGAAAATACTCGATTTTTATCTTTCTCTCCTCATTTTCTTAAAAAATATTCAAATTTATACGCGCTAATTCGCCTGACATGATCTCGTCATCGCTTCACCGTCTTGGTTACTCACGCATATATGCATCAAGAGAAGTAATATCAATGCTGCTTTCTCCAAGACAGCGACGCCAATACAATCGTTTTAAGTACATTCTATAATTCTTGTAAGATCGATTTTTCCTTTTTTACAAAGAAATCAGAAGCGTTCATATAGAAAAATAGAAAGCAAATGATTCCTACGTTATATTTCAATTGCAATGTAGACATTTTTAAGATTTATTAAATGAAACATTTGCTTCCTACTAATTGAAGATATATAAGAAATATGTTTAAACTCTGTTTGTGTCTTGTATTCGAAAAAAGTATAAGGTAGAGATATTGTGAATAAAATTATCTTGTAAGTATAATATCTGTTTCGAACGAATGAAAGAGGTTAAAAAATAAAGTAGTGGAATTTGCAAGGAATAAAAAAAGAAACGTAATAATTATAATTGTTGGGTAAAGTGTGGAGCTCGTGTATGACAAGTCGATGGGTGTGACAATAATATTAGTGTCTACTAAACATGCGTGTGTCAACAATAAACACTTAAAAGTTCCATTTTCAGAGTTAATTCATAAGTTCCGCAATCCATATTTTTGTTAATATTTAGATGCATGCGACGTGCATAGCCACGGATTGTGTATTGGGCTTCATATTGGTTGCAATTTATTTTCGCATGGTATACAATACAGCGACTGCAATTATTTATCAATTGAATAGTAAGCCGTTACAATGATTAAGAAAACAAAAGGCCTGGACGTCGCGCGAACTATTCAACAACGCTACACCTCGCCGTTACTTCCAACTTTTAATTTCATTCAACTGCTGGCTAAAGATAAATTTTATTGGCTCACTCTGTAGAGGAGTTGACTTAACGATTTAAATGCTTGATGTCCAGTTCGAGCGACGTTTTGTTTAGTTAAATTTAAAAAAAAAATGCTTGTACGGTCTTTTTTTTAATAAGACGAAAAAGTTAAAACACGATTCTTACCACTTTCTTCAGATCACAGCGTGGATCAACGTGATTTCAATTGGCGGTAAGTTGAAAATTTTGATCGGATTGATACATGAGTAGAAACAGGGTCAACCAAAGAAAACAAACGCAGACATCCTCATTATTAATAATATTTGCTTATAACCTCTATATATATATAGGTAGAAATAAATTTTTGTGGGTCGATTAAATCATCTAATTAGTCTGTACTGTATATGTTTGTCACGAGCGAGTCGTGCCGCTTGCTGAGCGCGGAAGTGTCCACAATGAAAGTCCGCACTTATTCGACTCAAAATGTCGAAATGGTAAGAAGCTCATAAATAAAAGAAGCTAATGAATAAAATTAATGATTTTATGAAAATAAATATTTACCGCAATGAATTTTGCATGGAAACAATAACTCTTATAAGAGCCACTTAGTTGGAAGTACTTTTCGAATACAAAGTATGCTGTTGTCATTATTGTCGTATAAAACGAGGCTAACGATCCGCTCCGAATGTATAATCATCATTGTTAACAGATCATTTTTCAACAAAACTCCACTTATTTTTATGCCCGATTATTTGCTAAAAAGTGCATCTGCGCATCTCGAGCACTGCTTGTGATATTAACACTGCTTATTATATGTTGTAGTATTAAGTCATTAAGTGCAAACAGTCAATTTATAAGCTTTTCACTTACACGAAAGCATACGTTTTAATTATCTAGACTACAGTCTATTTGTACATAATTAAAGTAAAATTAAATAAAAATCAAAAGATCAAAAATGTAATTCATTAATTAATCTAATGCTTTAGCTAGAGTATATTCTAATTTATTAATAAACAAGTAGCTGCATTAGAAGTGCAGTTAGTTTAAAAATAAATTTATTTTCATTCTTTTTCATTCTTACACGTATCTAAATATCTAAATAATTAATATCCAACTTTACACATCTATAAGACTAACAGCTCTACTTGGTATGGTACAAAAACTTATTTAGATTTCATAAAGGGAAATTTGTATGATGGAAAGGACTCGTTTTTTCGTTTCTTTTTTCTACACAGTATTTATTACTAACTGAAAAAGAAAATGTTGGTTACCAAACGAACAATGTATATTCGTGTACCGCATGTTTATGTCCCTTGAATATTTGCGTTTGGTGGCCTGAGGAATATAGGGAGAAGAATCATGCTGGGTGCAGAAGTGCATTTATACATGTGTGAGTAGCTCACCAAGTGGATTCGAAGACGTTAAATAGAGAAACTAGTTCTTTTCGACGAGGCGCGAATCCACTTGGCAAGCCTTGGACGTCGATACCTTTTTTTGATTTCTCGAGTGTCAAGTGTCTCACTTTTTTCGCACTGTTTTTAAAGATTTGTAATCATTTTATCTTAATAAATTAAACAGAAGTCTGTACCTCCGGCCCACTTCACGGCATAAATTTATGAAATATAAATAGATGATAAATAAAAAGAGAATGTATCACCTTATCATATTGGTTGGTCAGAAATGAATGAAAGATTTCTTAGCTCTATGATAAGAAAATGAAAGAGGAGCTGCGAAATTTGAAATTTATGAAAGGAAATACATAAAGTGACAAACAAAAAGAAGAAAAATTCAAGTTTGCAACATTTTACATTATAACTATACTTATGATTCATCTAATTGATACGACAACAACACATCGATCGAATGCAACTAAACGAATGATTCGAGTTTGGATTGCAGAATTTAAACTTTCACCTACTTCCTTCCACATTCGTTCCTTCATTTATTTCACTGAAAATTTTTCTTTCTCATTTACACTCTTCTCTCGTACAACGTCCTACTCCACGTCGCGGTCGAACTGGCGAACTGACCAGAAAAAAAACTTTTTCTGTAACAGTGTCATTTAGACCTGAGTTTTCACGATTTTTTAGTTACTCCTTCAGTTTTATAGTCATAATATTTTCATTTTCATGGTGCCACATTTAATCGCCGTTTAATGGTGTGCTGTAATATTGTCGTGTGTTGCTTAATTGCATTGCGAATTTGCAATGTCCTGTATTGTCGAGAGAAATGCGACTTACGCTTGCATATCTTTTAAATATTAATATTCACCTATATATTGGTGGCAAGCAGATGTTTGTGTCAATATATACATGCATTCAATATTTATATATTAGTCCGAGCGGAATAAGGAACACTAGAGTAATATATGTAAGGGAGATTGGAGAGTTACACGGTACAGCTACTCGCAGCTTTATGAGCTACGAATTTTTATTAAATTTATAAAAATTCTTTCATATCCCCTCTTTTAAGCGCAATATTTTATTTTTACAATCATGAACATTTTAGGTGCGCTTATGAAAATGTTCGTGCTTTTAAAAGCCATTAATTGCTTAATATCAAACACTGATGTTTTTATAGTTTTTAGGAAAAATAAACTGAAAAAATTACTCCTTGGTTTAAATACACATATATTTAAAAAATATAAAATACATAAAAAAAGATTTTTTGTTAATATTTAAATAAATTATGTGGACAGTAGTCTTAAGCAACAATTTAGTGGACGGTTTTGGGCAACTAATATGTATAATTTAAAATTTTATGCTTTTCTCAGAGACACGGACGAATTTTCATTTCTTTCGGGTTGCATTTTCGACATTTATGTTTTACTGAAAAGGCACCTTTTTCATTTTGCAATCTTGGCTTAAAAATATAGCGGTAAGTTTAAAGTTATTTCTGTACTGAACGAAACTGTCAACGGCGCAATTTTTAGCTCCTTAAATT
Organism: Eurytoma californica; assembly: GCA_035586675.1. NCBI lineage: Eukaryota > Metazoa > Arthropoda > Insecta > Hymenoptera > Eurytomidae > Eurytoma > Eurytoma californica. The sequence continues at coordinate 26,615,584 of JAXIUT010000009.1, read as the reverse complement.
TCAAAGCTTTATTTTTTGCTCGAGTCAATTGATGAAAATGTTATACGTACATAAAACCGTTATATACAACAGCATTCCAGAAATTCGTAGTGGGCGGTACTGTGCAACTCTCCGCTATGTATACATATAAATATATAATAAATATATATGTACATATATATTGTAACAGGCTAAAATTTGGGTGTTTCTCGACCCAAATTTCAGGGGAAAAAGGTGTATTTTAACCTGTTTGCTGCGACTCTCCTCGAGTCGCCGCGACCATTGCTTCACGCGCGCGCGTACGTCGCGATTTGGGCTACCCAGCGTACGCGAGGTAACGTGAGGTGCACGTGAAATGATGGCTCGTGCACTTGTTAAATAAACAAGGCGTTTATTTGCCACACAAAGAAAGTTAAAAGTGACGCAAGGGATGTTAGCGTAAGCGCGCCGGCGAGTTGCCGTCGCACGCGCTCACCGATGAAAATATCGAAATACGAAATTAACGGCGTGTGCTCCATCCATTCCTCTAAGAGTAGGTTTCTTGATCATTTAACTCGCTCTTTTTATTCGTAATTAATTAGAAGATTACACCTATTGTTTCTATTTAGTCGACTGCACGATGAGTAGCAAAATTTTAATTTTATGCTAAATTATTTAGTTTATACGCCTAAGCTTGCTGTGCTATTAGTACAATTGGCTCGACATTTACGGCAAAAATGTTCTTTTTTCATCACTTTATGAATGTATGCGCGTGAAAAGCAGAGCGAGCGGTTATAAATAAAATGTCTGCGCAATTACGTTTACGCTTATTTAATAGTGTACATGTGGATTATTAATTCTTTGATTTTTAGTGATGATCTCTCTCTTATGGCAGTATAGACATACACAGTAGAATCAGCAATAGCAAATACATATCATTCACGTTATTATCGATCAATTACTAGTGGACCTAACCAGCTGCTCTCCGCACGTAAAATGTATAATTTAATACGCCTCTCCGGCACAGGTCTAAGCTCGCTAAGGCTGTATTCTCTGGCAAAAGATAATGTTATTTTAGATTGAATGTCTGAATGGCACAATTGGATCAGTGATGAAGAGTGAGAAACTGTTTGAGTCCACTTCGGCGACAATGGGGCGTTAACCAGAAATCAACGCGATAAATTTCGGAATTTATATCCTGCGCGTAAAAATTGCACGGCGATTTCTGGATAACGTGTTTTGCAATGGTCTATAGTATGATGAGGCGTGAGTTCAGGTGCATTGATAGTGATATAAGATAGATTGAACGACGGGATGAACATATTTATAATATAAAATGCCCATGTCATTTGCGTGCTGAGCGAACGAGGGCCATTTTTACACCCATCATACGTCCTTGGACTATTGTGCAACATCGGACTGTTATGCGTAAGAGCTACGCAATTCCTGTCTTTTCATTTTTCTTTTGTAAGAGGCGCAGTAAAATAAGACATCTAAACAGGTGCAAGTATGCAGATCAGTGTACATTTTTTATAGCACGTTTTTCGTACTGTACTATAAGCACTCTTTAAAGTTAATTTTCTTAGTAAAGAAACTGAAAGTCGTTTTTGCGCAATGTTGTGTTGCTGTCATTATTGTATAACTGACTCATTAATTCAATTTAAAAACATCGAGGAAATGATTTACTCTCTTAAAAGTAACAACTAAGCCAAATTTTCTTCTTCAACATATCAAGTACTATGCAAAACTATATAGTTTAGTTTTCAGGTAACAGTCCGGTATTTCCGACAGTCCCAGGCGTTTGAAGCGCGTAAAAAATGCGCATTGAGTATGGAGATGCACTCTCGTACTACGCACAGACACTTTTCTACGTATTTAACAGAAAAATCTAAAGCCCTTATGCAAATGCTCTGCCTCGTAACTTTTACGCCACTTTTGAGACTTGAAAGGTAGGGACTAAAAAAATACCATTTTGTGCGATTGACCCTAAAATGCTCGCATTCGAAAAGTGGAAAATAGTGACGTAAAAGCCGAGATGGCAGATTTTCTCTACGGGTGATACGATGCATGAACAATAAGTCGATCGGCGAGTGAGTGAGGTGAGTGGAGAGTGAAGGGCGGGAGAGGAAGAGAGAGAAAGAGAGAGAGAGAGAGAGAGAGAGAGAGAGAGAGAGAGAGAGAGAGAGAGACGAATAGAAAAAAGATCAATAAAAGAATGTTATGGAAGAAGACACGAGAAAAGCTTATCGAGAAGTTTATCGCCATGAAGTATACTGAAGAGGGCCGGAGGTACTTACCCTGTGCGTCATACTTACTGGAAAAGTTCCTTGTCGCCAGCATCGTTGTCAAAATAGCGCCCTGTCAACATAAAATGTTACGCATCGCATTAGAACACTCTTATTCGAGCTTGAACTTTAAGAATAGGAGCAATTTGAAGAAAAGTATTGAGCTGATGTATTAGCAGATTTAGAGGAAATTTTACGTTAGCTTCATCGTAATAGAGCTCGGGGATGGAAGTTTCCTCCTGTCGGCACTTAATTAATTTAATCCTCCAAGAGTATTAAAAAAAGAATAAAGGAAAAGACTATTCTCGAGGAATTGGGTGCGTCAGCTCCCCGCGCTCCTGCGCGACGAGGACTGATCGAGAATCGCACGCGTGCGCTATTTCTTTTGCATCTGCACATGGCGGTCAGTCGAGCGGCTGCTTACGCTTTTCCAAGGTACTGTCAAATGCGATATTATGCTTCTTTTCCTATTTACCGCTTTATAAATTATTTGGCCCTTTGCTATGTTTTTTCTTCTTCTCTAATCATCCCAATTCTACCGAGATTAATTGATTACATACATCCTCGCAATAATGTGCTGATATGATTTAAAAAAAAGTAACAAAGTAAAGCTTTGAGTAGCAGGGAAAGAAAGTCACCTTTAATTTGCGCCTTGCGTTGAATTTCTTCAAGCAGTCGACAGTCTCTTGTCTGTGGACCATGGATGCGACACGCTCACGTTGCTGCAATAAGAAAATGTTGTTTAAAAAAATGTTAATTCATTCGAATAGGTCCATAAGAATGGATAAGGAGAAAAAGAATAACTTACGCAGATCCAGGGGTGCTTGAGAGCATCGCTGGCGGTGATTCTTTTGCTGGGATTTACCGTCAGCATTTGATTGATGAGACTTTTGGCCTCTGCTGTGACGGTATCCCATTCCGGTGTTGGGTACTAAAAGAAGAAAATAGCCCCGTATAAGCAATAAAGCTCCTTGGCTTGGACGACAGTTTGCGCTCTCAACTTACATCGTAAGAACCCGACTTTATCTGTGCATATAGCCGGTGCTGGTCCTCGTCCCAGAATGGAGGGTAGCCGACTAGTAAAATATAAAGAATCACGCCGCACGCCCATATGTCTACGGGTTTGCCGTACGGTTCTTTCTTCAGGACTTCGGGACTCAGGTAGCCCGGCGTTCCTGCGAAACCTGCATTTAAAAAGGAAGTGAGCGACTTGCGTGAGCATTTTTTTTATTTACCTATGAGCTACTTAATCGTTCAATAACTGAAGTTAATCAATAAGTTAGTGAAGATCTGTACTTAGAAAAATGGATCGTATATAAAAAGTGAAAGAAAGGGAAAGAAAGGGAAAGAAGGAGAGAAGTACTTACCGTACCATGCCTGCGTGTCTCCCTGTACCTCTATCGCTAATCCGAAATCCGCTAATTTCACAGCCGCTCCCTTTGCCTTGCTCGCTAAGAGCAGGTTTTCGGGCTAGAAAGAGACATCGGGAGGTCATTCAGGCATTTCCATTTTTATTCTTGCTAGAGGCATCCGAGCCATCACTCACCTTGAGATCTCTATGTACGACGCCGTTGTGATGGCAGTGATGAACGCTTTCGAGAATCTGTTGAATACAGTGGGAGGCATCCGCCTCGCTGTAGAACTCTCGCGCGACTATATCCTCGAACAGTTCGCCACCAGTGACTCTGTAAGGAGAGGTAGACGCAACGTTAATTTGCAACAAAAACGACACTTTCTCGTGCTTATTCGAACGTCTGCGATACTCACAGATCAAATACGAGGTAGTGGAAATTTTCCTCTTGTATACTGTCGTGTAATCTTACTGTAACAATACATAAAACAAACAATAACAATAAAATCAATTAATACTAAAATCGGAACGTCATTAATTTATTATTACTCGGATTACTCGACAAAGGCCTGGGAACGCGGAACGCGGATCGCGAAAAAAAATAGACGGTGATCAGAGAGCCGTTTATTTTTTCCTTTTTTCCTTTTTTCCTCTTTTCCAGAGAGGATATATCGCGGCTGTGATCGAGCAGCCGGAAGAGCAGGTAATTTCTCGCTCAGCTTTATGAAGCTGCGAGCGTATATAATTCGAGGCTCGTGTAATCAGTGACGGACTGACAGCGGAGGAGTCGATAGCAGAGCTGGGCACACACGCTCAGTGCGCGCGAGCCCCAAATTGAGCACCAACACCTTATCTATTCTCCGATTTTTTAAACAACTTTTTAAAAATAAGCATCAACTAAAGTTCGATTTTGCAAAAGGCTTGAGAAAAAAAGTAAAAAAGTTCTTTTTGCCAGTTATATGCACAAATATATGCCTTTAAAAGAGGGCAATTGAATCGAGGCTAGATTATTTTATTTTTATTCAAATAACTCTTTTGAATTTTCTATCGACACAGTTAGATTCTATCGGTCTCCATTGTTGCAAGTAGTGCTATATTGCAAATGCGATTTTCTGCAACTATAGTATGGAACAATTGCTAGGGGTTTTGCGCCTCATTTTTAACAATAATAAATGCAAGCTTCAATCGATCCGATTTTTCGCACGGACAAAAAAATTTGTTGAAATGGAAAAATAGCTATTGTGAAAAGATATAATAGAAAAGTTTATTTGCAAATAAGTTTGCAAAGCAAATCGATAAATGGAGGTTTTTGACTAGCGCACTTTTGTCGGATGTGCCGAGCGGTAGAGCAGTTAGGTGGAACATCCGTCTCGCAGTGCGACGGCTCCTTTGAAATTCGTCAGGTACGAGTAGGCGAGAAGGTAGGAAGCTGCCTGAAAAAGCCTGGACGACGAGTGCACCGGTGTATCGATTTGAAAGCACTCGCACAGCGGAGCGGAGGATTACGTAACGGAAAAACGAATTTATCGGGAGCATTATCGCGAATAAGTGTGCGCACTAGGTGGAACACGAAGAAGAATTGAAGGAGAATTCGGTGCCTTTAGACCGATAGAGAAGAAGAAGCAATTTGAGACAGAAGCGCGGCTTTTGCAGCGCCAACCGCGTATTGATCTAAATATTGCCACCTGCAAGCTTCCCTTTGTCTCGGGAGAAAAGCCACTGCCAAGGAATATCGCAACGCCAACTTTTTTTCCTTTTCTCCTTTTCTCCTTTTCTCCTGACTCGAGGTTTATGAAAATCTCGCGACGTCCCTACTTTTGCTTTCTCATAGAGAAAGCTTTGTGACGGTAAAAAAAATGTTATTTCTATTTTTTCTTTAGAAACTCATATTTAGGTTCAGAGAGTCAAAAAAAGTATTTTTTTTTTATGTCTATGCGTCTGTCTGTACATACGTACGGGTGTGGTGCCCCCGTAACTACTTTTGAACGGCTCGGTTGTTTCCAAAATTTGCACACAAGTTTCATTCGATTGTCATGAGTCCGCTTGATAATTTCAAGTATTTTTATCCATTAGTTTTGATTTTAG
>JAXIUT010000009.1:26547727-26607887 GCA_035586675.1 Eurytoma californica | reverse complement strand
CTTCGCCTCGATCGACAATTACATGTGATCTGAGACATTTCTTATTATACAGGGCCAGGTACGTAATATACTATTTTTTTTTATGTCTATGCGTCTGTCTGTACGTACGTACGGGTGTGGTGCCCCCGTAACTACTTTTGAACGGCTCGGTTGTTTCCAAAATGTGCACACAAGTTTCATTCGATTGTCATGAGTCCGCTTGATAATTTCAAGTATTTTTATCCATTAGTTTTGATTTTAGAGCTATTTTAGTGTTTTTTTGAAAATTTTGCTATTTTTAATTTTCTACTTTTTTTGTAAACGTTACGGTGAATTTACTTACTTATATTTACTTTTTATTCCTTAGTTAGCTACATTATTGGAAATCATTCACATTTAGGTTGATCGTACGATCTTTTATTCAGTTGATTTATGTTTGTCTTAATAACATTTGCAGTCATATGTATGAGAAAGCATTGTGCCAGTAGAGTTGGCAACGTTTTTCACTCTCAAACTCTATACAATAGACCCTCGCGAGTTTCAATTTAAAACCTAGATTTTCATTTTTTTCTCGATCGAAAAGATTTTTATCGTAAAACTGGAAGAACTGTAATCAGTGACGTTTGAAGCAACTCTGCCGACCAGTGTGCATTAAAGTTATTAATAGCTCAAGTGAACAGCTGTTTACAAATAATAATCTACTAGCTCCATGCGGGATATATGAATATTCGCCATGAATGAGACTATATAGGTATAAGGTGACTGCGTGCGGAGAATCTTCGCTCAGGAGTCGATGAAAAAGACTCTAATTGTTAAGTGTTATTCAGGCAAAATTTTTCGACGATTGCGAAGTTTGCATCATGAATCGCGATTAGAGGAGGGGGGAGGAGAGTAAGAAAATAAGAGACGGTGAACTGGCACGCAGCCAAAGTGTCGCTCGCAGCCGTCGCTCGTCGTTTAGCTGCGTGCCGACGTGCCAGAGGTGCGCACCTTTGTCAAGGACAAGTTTTGCTAGCGGTTCGAGGCTACACTAATCGTCGCTTATCTACTATAATCGAATACTTTCTCTTATGGATATTGTTTACTATTTGGTCAGTTACTTTGAAGGTACTTTGTACTACTGTTAACAAAAGTGCTCTTTACTTTTATGTACGTGCGGGTAGAAAAATTCGTCGTGAATACACTCGGAAACATTCACATAAACTAGACTCGACAGGGTGTTAAAAAGTAGCACAATGGCATGTGCACAAGCTTGGTATTGTTCAAGCCGACTAAAAAATGGGGAAAAGGGAAAAAGCAAGTGCGCATGCATACAGGTACAAAGATTACTCAAAGTCCCGAGTTACTGCGTATTTTCCTCCTTTTATCTTTTTACGCCTCGAGTCGCATGTTTGCTGTTTATCTATTCCAAGCCACGAGTGAAAAAACGCCAACTGCTTAACTAACTGACTCCTTCGATTTTCTAACTAAAAGCCACGTGAAATCGCGAAAAAGAAATATATTCCTGCTATAACAATGATAAGATGTACCGCGAGGCCGAACGGTTCCGTCGCTCCTATTTATCCCGAGCTCGTACGAGAGCTCGGGCGAGAGCTCGGGCACACCCTACGTAAATCTTCAATGCTCGACGCGCGATATTTGCAACTATAAATACTTCTGTAACTCTGCCGATTGCCCTTGACGACCATGACGTATTTTCTCCTTCACCCTGCTGCTGTGCGAAGAAAATTAAACCGTTTCGTCAATTATTGTTATACCTTTGAGTAGCATATTTAAAGTTATTAAAATATTACATACAAATGATTATAGAATTTTTCATTAAAACGGTTCTTATGTGTACTAGAATCCGGATCTTGCGATTATCCGCTTTACTTATAGCTCCGATTCGATAGTAATTTTCATCTTTTTCATAGCGTTCAACAACACATTACACACTATTAGTCTTTTCAAGCCTCCCACGTTATCGCCAGTACGCCACGCGACCGAAGCTGCACACGGAGATAAAGGGTCCATCGGCAGCTAGTGCAGCGGCCATGAATTTTGATTTTACACACTTTGCCGAGTTATGGTTTTAAAGGCACAATTCTCGCGAAAACTTAAATCGAAAGAAAATTTTTTTTACTCACCGATATTTGGATGTTGAAGTTTCCTACATATCCGCGCTTCTCGCTCAAGCTTCTGAAAGTCTGAAATGAGAAAAGAAACGTGAGTTATTGCGCAACTTCACAGATATCGCCATTGTTCAGCATTCTCATTTTTTATCAGGTATTTAAAAGTGAAATGAGACTCGTTCGCGCCCATTGTCTCGTTTTTGCTTGATCTTCACTATTCGCTAGCTATAATGCTTAAATAAATGTTAAAAATTGAAAGCATCACGGATCTTTCGTGCAGTATGCTTGTGTCTGTGACGCGCATAATAATTAGAGTCACTGCCGAGGCTCTCCGATCATTCCTTTCACCATTTTAACTTTGCCTTTCAGTAGAGAAGTATCATTTTTAACTATACTACCAATTAATTGCTTGCTGTTTTTTTTTGCACCATTCAGTAATTTCATTTAAAGAAGCACTAACAAACATTTATTTTTAGAAGATTAAATTCTCATAACCACTGATAGGCACTACAAATAAATAGAATAGTTTTTATCGTTTTATTAAATGGAAATCAATTGATGAATTTGTCGCGTCACTCGGCGTTCGGCCGCCTCCGTTGTAAATGCAACCCTACAATCTGTGGTCATTGTCCGAGACGCAATCACTGGACAATTCTCGAGGATTGTAATTCCCGACCGGACAATGTCCAGCCAATAGGTCACTGGTATTGACGAGTTCGCTTTAATTCCGAAATAAAATATATTATTTAATGTAATACTAATTAAGATAATCTAATGTTTTCCTACCGACATATTTGAATTCGTTTTCTCCTTTATTTAAATGCATTAGAATTACTTAACCTTTGATGTATAATTGGTAATGCAGTAATAAAATAAAAGCAGGAATTAAATATTTTTAATTCTATCGTATATATTTTTCCGTTTATGTAGCTTAAAGGGCTATTCTGGTATAAATTTTCTTTATAATCTTCTAACAATTTGATCAAACATTTCAGATGACCTAGCTTTACCGAAAACGAAATAAATTGTAACTTTCAACACATTTTAAAAAGTACATTTCCTTCCCCTCGGTACTTTATATTCTTCAGATTTAAAAAAAAACAAACATATATTTCAAAACTGTAATCTGTATATAGAACACTAGCGCTTTTATATTCGTTCAAATGACTTTAGAATTGGTGACAATTTCTTTTAGATATTGTATACATGAAAATAGATTTAAAATAAGCAGCTATAAAACAATAGGCTTTGAATAAGTAATTGAAAGATATTTTTGTCAGGTTAAAAATGTTTCAAGATATGCAGGAGATGATTGCCAGAGTTTTTTCCGCGATGAGAGAAAATTTGAGTAAGAAATCACAGGGAGGATTTCGCGCCTTGCCGCGTCGGAATATTCGATTACAAGAGGCATTGCTAACAAGCCACTCTTGTTGCCGACTAAACTCGTTAGCCAAGGAGGGAGGGAGCATTTGGGTCGGGCGCACATGCATCATCAGCCGAGGCATTTTCTGAGGCATACACGTTTCGCAGCCGTTATTCAATCCACGCGTTTCATTCGCTTGTGCTCATACTTTTACCGGAATATTTGAACATTTCGAAGGGGCTCCGTTGAAATTCGATCCAAGCTACCTTGGATGAGTTTCCTTCGAGCCCCCTGCACCGCAGTTGGAAAGTTATTTGAGAATCAGCTTAGTTTCGCGCGTCGACCTCACTTGTGTGTTTTTGCTCGCGATAAGGTACGCTTTTTAAACGCGGAATTAATTACACATTTCACGGTACGTAAGCAAAATGATTAGCGCAGACACGCGAGCCACGCGACGCACGCAACGATAAGCGACCTTTTCCCGCCGGCTTAATTCTTCTGTCCTCTCAGAGCACGCCTTCTCCCTAATTGTTCGCGAAGCTCGATTCACGATTTCTTCAGGTAAGAGGGCGAGTGGGCCGAGCGGTCGATAAGCGCGACGCTCGCGATGACCCGATGACGTAATCCTGCGCTCGCCGGTCATAGTAGCACAAAGTAGCAGATTAAAGATTCTAATTTCCGACTGGCTCCTAGGACAAGATATTCACGCCAATTGCTCGGCGGATAATTATTAAGGGGAAGAGGCTAAGAGAGGGCTCGATAAAGTTCTCCTCGACTTTGCTCTTCGCGGAGCACTTCCAGAGATAATTAAATATTGATCTCTGTTCTTTATTCGATTGCTTTTCCGAAGGCGCCCCCTACGTAGAACGTTACTGGAAATGCGCAGCAGTACTACAAAATAGAAATTCAATTACTAAGCGCATTTTTCTGTTTGCTTAACGTTTAATCAACCGCCTATCCTTGACCTTTACCTTTTTAACGATCTACTGACTGTGAACGTTCATATCTTTTAATATATTTTATAAAAAAGCAAAACTAACAACGCTGGCAGTGCAATAAATCGCTTTACAGGATTTCTAAATGTTTAATAAAAAGAATCCTGAGGTACTTGGACGGCGATAAAAATTTAAGTAAATATAGTTTTAGCTGCAGGCTGCAAAGTCGCTGCAAAGCCGCTGCAAAGCCGCTGCAAAGCTGCTGCAAAGCAAAACCGAGGGAGCGAGGTTCACAAGCAATATTGCGCAGTGTCTCGCTTGATCCTTTCGGATAGCTCGGGAGGGCAGACTAGCGACTTGACGACGTTTGTGCCACGGCTAAAAAGGTTCGCTTTTACTCTCGTAGGGTTAATTGAAAGCGTCGCCCAGCATATGTAAGGTACGATGAAAAGCAGGTGTAGGCGCCACGCGCAAAGGACGAGGAAACGCCTCAAAGCCACCTAGGTCAAGAGGTCACTGGGGCAAGGTCCGTTGGTCCGTTCCCCACATCCCCACCTCTTCATTTTCCCGCCACCACCGTCACTACCGTCACCGCCACGCCCACGCGTTGCCCGAAAGAGCCGAGCGCCTCTCCCTTATTAATTTCCGTCGCTAGCGAAACATACAACACCGGCGCGTACCGGCGCGCATATTTCTTCCAGCAGCCCACTAGATCAATACTCGAATCGCATTCGATCCAAGACGCAATGACGATTTTTCTGCGGCGCTGCTGCCCTAAGGGCCAAAAACTATAAGGATCTTCGCTCAATTTCCTAAGAAAAAAATTTATGTTACCCATTTTTTCTTTTTTGCGGAAATATTGTAAAACATCTCTATATCAGCTAGATTTTTACTCAATTATTTGGAAAGCATAATCGTATTTTAATTTCTAATTTATCTTTGTTTAGGTTGCACTGTATTCATGTTTCATCATAATAATTAAATTCTTAAGTGAACTCTATACATTTTTAAAATTTATAGTTGTGTACACAAAATATTGTCAATTCTTATGAATGCAAATAAAACTTTAATGAATAAAAATGTCTAGCGTACTTTGTTAAGTGGCCCTTGCATCATTTCACTGTAAAACATGTAGTAAAAAGGAAAGACAATGATGGGTTATCTCAAGCATTCGAATAACTTGCGAACTATCGAATAATGCCTAGAGAAACATATACTTTGATTATCCCAGTCCTCCTTCTGTTCATATACAGCCGCTATCGCACTCAGTCGCAGACGGTGCATTAGGCATCAAGTTGGTAGTAGAGTACCGACTCGAGTAGTCTTTACTGGGCGTTGAGGAAGACTTAAAGCCATCAGTGTGCGCAAGGTGGGGGCAACCTCTTAGCCACTAATTCGATTGATTGTAACATGATAGCATTTATCGGATAAGTGAGCTCGCGCAGTATTTTAATTGACTCGATTACTACCTCTCGCAGGCTTCTTACTTTCATCCTCTCTTCTCTCTTTTCTCTTCTTTTTTTCTCTCGTTATCTTTCATTCTTATCGCAATTAGCTTTTCATCTATTTATCGCACTTTTTTCGCAATAGTACATTATAGCACGGGTGCGGAAGATGATTATTTAACTCGTACGTAAATCATGCACGAACTGAATAACGCACCAGTACTTTTGAGGTGAGAGTGCTATAAATATATATTTTCATTTGGCTAGCGACTTAAGAGGACCAGATACTGTTTAGTCTGAAAAAATAGATATTGTTATTAATGTCTATAAATTTTCTATAGATGTCAATGATATCAAATTTTTGTTTACAAAAACTTGATACAATTACCTTTCTTTTCTAACTTATTAGACTATAAAATATTTATTTTTGTGTTCCTACGTAGGAAAATTGGTTTAGATCATCTATTCGAATGTTTATTAATTGGTGCACAGGGTTCAGAAGTCACCGAAGGTCCATTTGACTAGTACTTACAGAATCTTCTTTTTAAATATAATTCCTCCGGAGTGAGTGAAACAGATTTTGAAAAAAATAAAAATTTAAATTAGGTGTAATGTCGTTCAAATCCGTGACCCGGAGGTGTGACACTCCTGGTAAGAGCACAGAAGTCAATATATTTAATCCTAACAAGTCTCAAAAAAAAAAAAAATAATTGTATTAAGTTTTTGTAAAAAAAAATCTGATAATATTGATATCTATAGAAAATTTATAGTCATTGAATAACAATATCTATTTTTTTCAAACTTTAACAGTGTCTTGTCCCCTTAATAAGAATTTTTCTCCAACTATAAAGAACAAAAGAAAACGCCAAGGCAAAGGTCTGCCGCTCTCTATAGTTTGTCTCTCTGGCAATAGTTGCTCACATTATACTCGCGAATTCCTGAAGAAATCGAGTGGCTCAGTGCTCCAGTAGATTCGTGTCCTACAAGCTTCAAAACTGCAAAACTCGCTATTACTCGACTTTTGCACTGAATAAGGGAGATAACAAATTTCGTTGAGCGAAAGAAGATATAATAAAACATATAGCGCACAATTGCTCTTGAATAAGCGGCATACGCTATCGTTTAGCATAAGTTCTCATTTCTTGCGATCAAATTTCATATGTAGATGCTCGAATATAAAAGAATTAGCTACCGCATCGTCAACTCGCCTTGGAATCTTGGCAGAGGGTCAGAATTACCGTTCGTTGTTTTTACGTATTGACGCCTAGCTCGTCGGCCTCGCAAGATTATCTCTTTATTACTTACCCGAAAAGCCGATTCAGTTTTTTTTTAAAACTTTTATTTTAGTACATTAGCTTCTAAATTTGCCACAGTGACCCGATTACGTTGCCCTCAAAAAGATATATAAGCAGCGAGTCAAAAGTGAAAAATTTTATTTACTAAAAGCGTTGACATACATATTTTTTTCAGATTAAGTTCTTATGGCATTTTTATGCAAAACATTAAAATTATTGCTCTTCCAAATTCGCATATTGGCTGAATAGCTGAACAAAAGAAAGACTGAACGCGTACTAATAAGAAGGATAATTAATAAACTTACCTCTGGAGGAGAGCTTTTTGGTATTGATGATTTTTGCAGCGAACTCGAGGTTCGTACTCTTTTGTACGCACCGTCGGACCACAGAAAAGGCGCCCCTGAAACAAAAACAAAGTTTACCCTTTTAGTTTTTCAATTAAATTTCTCTGCAAGATATCGAAGCTTGCTTTTTTGTTTACGAAAGCAACTATACTAATACGAAACGACAATTATTTTTAATTTTATTATTTTCATCAATTGAATATCTCAATATTAGGAAGTATTTGAATTCTATCATGGTTACTACTGTGAAATACGTTATAAACTTTAGGCTATTCGCATTGGCAGGTTAGTTGGAAAAAATGTGCAACAAGTAGGTATCGATGTTGAGGGCTGATCGAATGTTTTTATAAGAGGAGAACTTTAGCAAAATGTACTTCTTATGGATTAAACGAGCTTTTTTGTATGACAATCCTCAATTACTTGTTGTAGTACGCCAACAGTGACTGTACCGGCGCTATAAATTTCGAAGACTGTCATTCTTGATTGATTGCTTATGCTCACCTATGGCTACAGTGATAATAATGATATAAATATATATATTAAACTTGAGTAAAAACAATAAAAAGACGTGTATCTGCATGTGCTTTAATTATGCAGTTTGTTTCGAGCTTTTTGCAGGTCGAGGCTCGTTAGTACAATCCAAAGGCCTGGATAATTATGCGCCAGCTGGACGCGGAACCACGTGCCTTGTGCCACGTGCCACACGCCACATCAACCAGATGTCACGTGAGTAAATGAAAGAGTCATCGTGCAAAAAAACTCCTACCCGGATAATTAGCTATGTTGCAAAAAGATAAAACACATCGGGCATTTGTGGTGAGCTCTACGATTTTAGAAAAAGATCAGCAATGTGCGCAGGCTAAGTGCAACTGGGCCGTTGCTGACGAAGACGTCGACGTCGTCGACATCGCATCTTTATATAATGCCGGGGCTCGAAATTCGGCCAAGTGCCCCTCGCTGTCAAATCTGCCGTAGCGACCTGCTTCTGACCTGCAACGACCTCCCCCATTCTCATAGTAGATGTTCACTCGAAATGTTACCTTATATTTTGCAGAAGCAAAGTTTCTCGATAAAATCAAATTAATTATCGAAGGACAGTTGGCGCGAGCGTATGAAATAATAATTTTGGTTTCGGTCATTTGTTATACACCAACCGTACGAATTAAGTCCATGCGATCCCCGTCTCGTCCAATTTCTCGACATTCCTCAGAGGATCTTTCGTTCTTTTAGAGTGTGTCTTCCTTCGTAACATCGATGGCACCTACGATGTTATTATCTGTACCAGATACCTTATAAAATCTCTTAAAAGGAAGGAGGTAAAAAAAGAAGAAAAGACAGACTGGAGCTCGGATTAGAGCAACTCCCTCAGTTGTTCGCAGCTTGGTTCACAGCTCGATTCATAGCTTGGTTCACTGCAGTAGGGAAGGAAAAGGAGATGAGCCGAAAGACAAGCTCGTTCAACTGCAGTGAATATCAGCCTATAGCGAAATCCTATAAAGAGGTGAGTAACCGCATTTCTGCGCAGGCACCCGGTACCGCGCGAAGCAAATACTGTTGATTTGGATAGTCTTTTAGACACTGTTCTTGCTCTTATTTATCAGTGGGCGCATTGATTGTGCGTAATTTCGGCTACAACACTTAAAAGTAGATGCATCTATTTTTTGCTGGCTTCATTTTTTATCCTATCAAGATTATGTCGACTCGAAAAAGAAAAAAAGAGACCTGGATGGTTCTGGGAATAAAAGAAAAAAGTAATGCAATAGTCGCGGTAATCCGATTGCGGATCTCGAGCCTCGTCGCGGCGCCTCGTGCGTTTAGTAGCCGAAAATCCGACTGAAAGCGACACAGCAGAATAGCGGCACACACATAGACCTACAACTTGACTCAAGTCGGACGAATTGCTGCTCGGAACTCGTTAAGCGCCGACGCTTTCACTCGAGTGCATTTCTGGCGTAAACGTCTTCTCGCGGGTTGTGCGAACAATCTCGACACTTGGCCCTTTATCCTCCTTTTTCCTCCCCATGATTATCTCGATTCTACAGCTTTCCTTATCCTTCTTACCATTTTCGGATTCACTTTTTTATTGTAGATTTGCAGCAATTAGCAATTTTCAATAACAGCTGAGCTACATAAGTAAGTTTTTAGGTTTTCTGCTAAAAAATAAATTCCCTTCCTCGAGTGTGTTCGCAACTGTTGCTCTAGTCTCTTTGCAAAAGCATACGTGCCCATTAACTATATAATAAGTGATTTGGGTGGTTAGCGAAAATAACCAGCAATTGATCAGAAACTCACTGAATGACCGGAAAAAGTTTAGTAAAATATAGAAATACAAAGGATTTGAGCAAAGCTTCTTTCCCCTGGCGTGGCCTGGAAGAGCGCGGCCAAGGAGTCAAGGCTAAAACTCTCGACCCATGGGGCAGCGAGTAGGACGTTCGGAGGGAGACTAGACCGACACCCATTTCTCACCGACCTACTTTGCCGTTCGAGGCCGTGAAACAGTCAAGCGTCCGATCAATTTTTAATGAGATCGAGAGCGCCACCAGCAGCTCTCGAAGCATCTTCTCGCGTTTTTCTCTCCTCTTCTCCCTTTTCTTTTTATTTCCAAAGCCAACCCTCCTACCTGCTGCATTATAAAAGCCACGCTGCCGCTTCCACTTCTTCGATGGGGAAGCTCTTTTTTTCCTCTCAACTATTTACGAGGAGTTTCTTTAACATGAGAATTTGAGAATTGGAGAGCTACTACAAGCTTATTTTACCGGCAACTACCTATAATAACGAACGTTTCCAAGTTATTTGGAAATTATTCAAGGTAATTAACAAGCCCAGAAAACATGTTTACTGTTATAATCTAGTCATCCTCGGGTTGCTAAGAATTTTTCGCGGACCGTTCGTTTTCCCCTTTATTCACGGTTCTTATCGCAAACGCGCAGTAGGATATCGGAGAATTGCGTCGAGACCTCTCGAGTTTTATAGAGCAGTTGATCGATCGTCGGAAAAAGGAGAAGAAGAAGGAGCAGGAAGCTTCTCTCGCTCGCTTTCGGTCTCTCGCAGACACGCAATAGAATCTAGGCACGACCATATAATTGCAAATATTTGCAGAGTCGCGCGTGGCTCGATTGAGCAAACTTAAAGAGGTTACTTTCTCTTCTTGATATATGTTTCTACATTGCTTTGCTTAAAATTTAACCTGTAAGGTTGCTTAAAAATGATAAAACATTAAAATTCACCTAACTCTTATTGACAAGAGTGGTGGGACTAGTGGGACAAAACTTTATTTGCGTTTATTTGTTTATTAAAATGTCGATAAACGTACTTTCAATGAATCGCGTAGATCCGAGAGCAAGTGAATTGGATAGAGACTCAGAGTTGAAAGGTCAGTTGGGTCGACTTGTACGCGGAGGCCGTTACGGCGCCTAATATATTGCCGCGCGAAATCCTCTTATTATGATGCTCGACCGCACGGCCGGAAAGTGAATTTGAAGGACGTCCAAGTTTAAGTCCAGCAAGCCACGCGTGCGCGGCAGCCCAATTTCCGATAAGTAAGCCCTAGAGCTATTCAATTTTCTCGCTCTCTCTCTCTCTTTTTTTCTCGCATCTCTATTTTTTTCCGAGCCTTACTGCCAAAGGACTTCCCAGGGAGATGTTGAGCGCCCGATTTTTCATTGCCGCGACGGCGGCGAAAGGTACCAGTTGTATTAGTCTGACTGGATACCACGAGACTTTTCCTCAGAGACAAATTTACTTAAATTTGATCGGTGGGCAATCGAATAAAATTTCGTAAGAGCGATGCGAATTCAGCTAAAGGATTTATCGTCAGGATGACTTCGTTATATTTGCAAGCTAAACAGTCCGAAATACCTTCAAAAGAAGACCAGTGACTAATAACCACTTTTGCTTTCAAAAACTTTAATTTACGTGCAATAGAATAATTTTACTGTTTTAAATATAAAAAATATATTTACTTCATAGTTGGAAAA
Source organism: Eurytoma californica (assembly GCA_035586675.1). Lineage (NCBI taxonomy): Eukaryota > Metazoa > Arthropoda > Insecta > Hymenoptera > Eurytomidae > Eurytoma > Eurytoma californica. Next base: position 26,596,438 of record JAXIUT010000009.1, on the reverse strand, counting down.
ATATTTTAAACACTGACAACAATGGCGTACTACTGAAAAGATATATTTAGAATGAACGAAATTTAACAAACTCGAGATAACATTAATGCATGTCATGATGTTATTAAAGTAATAAATACGTGACCATCTGTCGTTTTTCGTATGTAACTAATGTTACTTATAATGTCAACTTCTCACTTTGTGCTTATTTGTCGCTGACACGGCACCGAATAATTCGGTTGAAGCGAGTACGAGTCATACCCGTATTTCAATAATACAAGATTTGAAATATAATAAAATCGACAATCACTCGTTCAGTTATTACTTCGTTGATGTGTATACTATATGCATAAAAAATCTTTTAACCGCGGATTAATTACATTTAGACTGAACGAGAGGCGCACCTGAAAAAATACAAACAATTGCGTACTTGTTTTTAGGAATCGCTTAGGTCAGACAGAGAAACTTAACTGTATAACTGTACGATATCTCGAAGTTTAATTATCTAGAATTACGAAAAAGGATAAAAAAGGTAATGCGACGAGAACGACGAACCGTAGTGTCGGTTATAACGTATAGCGCGTATAACGCGTAAAGCGCGTGCAACCTTCGTAACTTAATATGGTAGACAACTAACACGGTGACAGGTTGCTTTGTACCTCTTGACCCAAATATGTCGCTTCCTCTAGTTCTTTTTCAACTAGGCTATAGTCCTTTTTCCTTTAGTAATATGCATGTATAATATTCCAACTCTCTTTTTTTAAATGTTCAACGTGATAAAAGAAAATTCAATTCTCATGAGTCTTTGTCTTCCTCTACATTACGCAGAACTATTTCAAGTTGCGTGCTGTAGTTTTTTTACGAATGATAAAGTACGATAAGAACATTATTTTACAAGCCTAGAAAGGAAATGAAATTGGTATGAGCTAATTTGCCTTTGTTACAATCTAGATTAAAATGCGTATATATGTACGTCAGACAACTTAGAATAATGAATTTTGTTCATTTTAGAACGTAAGAAGCAATTAAAATATTTGTCATTATTATTTAAAAAAGAAGAAAAATTGAAAGGAAAGGTTGATACAAAAGCAGCAGTTAGTCTGTAGAATAGAAGGGGTAAGGCCGATGTAAAAGATTGGAACGAGCAAGCCGCATGCGAAGCACGTCGCCGGTACGCGCCAAAGAAGGCTTTCCGATGAAGTTTAAAAGAGCATCGTTTGTGGGTGGCTGAGATCATCGCGCCTTTGCGACATTGTCCGAGAATAAGAACAGAGTTGAAATGCCGCGCAAAAGCGCAAATACGCCCACGCGCACACGCGCACACGCGCAAAGTAGAGACAAGAAAAAAGCTGGAAGAGCCGCCGTTCGCATGCCGTTTCCACTTCTTATTTTCCCTCGCTCTGCTTTCTTCGGTCGCGAGCTATAGCGAGCCCGAGAACGTTGAAACGAGTAACGAACCACAAGCTGCTTTTTTTCCCTTTTTCTTCTTTCTTTTTTCTTTTGCTTTTCTTTCCACATACCGACTCGCGGGTCGTGCTGCGTTATTTAATTCTTCGAATACAGTGCTTCGTGAATAGCACCTGCTAAAATAAGAAATTTTTCAAAAATCTGGAAAGACGTCATTATTAACATCGTGACTCGTTACGAAAAAGCATTGAACGATCATACAATATATCTGCGTTGAGTAGGAAACTCGCGTGAACAAATGGATTTTGAGGCGCAGCAGCTGCACTGTAGCTGCTGGAGCTACTGGAGCTAGTGGTGTTTACGCTCTTACGCAGCGCGCAATGCTAGGTGGACCGAGAGGTGGACAGACGCCGAGACGCGCATGAGATGTAGTAAAGCTGGCCCGCGGCCAGTTACTCTCAGCGCATAACCCGAGGCGATGCCTTGGCCGTCGAGATCTTCATTTCCTTCCTCCCCTTTCGCCCTTTCGTGAGACGACTTCGAACGAGGGAAGCTCCTGCGCTTCTCATTTTCGCAGTCGGCGCCTCGTTATTCTCTCCCGACTTTGTTTTCGTGCGTCTACTGCGCCCAGTAATTATTGTTCCGCACTCTATTCTTAGAGGCGCGGGCCCTCCCGATGCGCTGATCGGCAGTTCTTAAAAAGTACCGGATGCGTTTTAAATAAAAAAAATCTTGAGATGCGCACCTCAATCTCTCCGCGACGCGAACCCCGACACGACCGAGCTGAAAGCTCCGTGTTTGCTTAAAGCGCAGTGAATGAGGGCCTAGGGTGAGGCATAACGGTACGAAAACACTCGGTGCCCTCGGTGGCCGCGCAATCGATATAATGCAATTCCCAGATTACGCGCAGACCAGCCACACCCTGCCACTTAAAGCACACGAGCACAGGGGCTTCCTTTTTAAGGAGGAGTGAAAACGGAACGGTGGAAAACTAATAAATCGCGGAGGGGAGCTCTTGCCGCTTCCTGCCCTCTCCCGGTGGCTCCTGGCGGCTCCCGGCGGCTCCCGGTGGCTCCCGGCGGCTCCCGGTGGCTCCCGGCGGCTCCCGGTGGCTCCCGGCGGCTCCCGGCGGCCCGGTGCTGGCTCCCGTCAGCACGTAGACATACTTCCCTGGGGGAAACCGCTCTGGCGCTCCCCACCCTCCCTTCTTTTCACTATCGTTTGCCGATCGATATATGCCTGCGTGCGTCCTCCTCTACTCGTTCCTTTTTAACTAATAAAGCCTAACTGCACCTTAATTCGGATAAAATAATAGAAATTTCCCAATCACCCCCAGACTTTTTTTCCTCTTTTCCGGACAAAGCAGATATATGCAACTTCACTATTTACAATATTAAAACCATTTGTTAAGTAACGCTTATAAAAGTTTTTTTTCTCTTTTAATTGTGAGAAATGTCTGTGCTGGTACGGAACTTTACTACTTAGGTTGCACGTAGCGTTAAAATATGTCTTCTCATAAATAGAGCAAGAAAGCGTCGTGAATCGATTGGCAGGGGATAGAGGCCAATAGTAAATTCGCATCCCCTATTCGCTCACCGTCCCGGTTAAAACATCCGGTAGCCCTTTTGAGCATGCTATCCGTGGATTAGGAAAAATTAACCGCCTTTCCGCTCGACAGAAATATCTCCGAGTCGAAGCTCCGACCGGCTGATGCCTCATTACTGCACTGCAAATTCGCCAAGTCGGTCAGCTTTTTTCTCGAGGTGGACACTACCTCAAAGGAACCACTGCACGAGGTGAAAATGAAAGGGTCTTTGTGGGGAAAAACTGCGGTAATCGCACGATCTCGATGCCTTTTCCGAGAGGGGCCGGAAAAACGTTTAAATTGCTATTCTGAACTAGGAACAGTTCCCCGGTTCAACTAGCTTTCCTATTTTTCTTAAATCGTTTATAATCAAATGGGAAAATTTAGTAGTCGTTAAAAGTTTGTAAAAGTTGAAAAAAGAAGCAAATTGTCGAGAAAAGAAAATAGCCGTTGATCTTAATTCCGAAAAGTATTTCCTCATTTGAATGGTGAAAAAGGGGAAACAAGTACTCGAAAGAAGCAGCGCTAGCTCCCCTATAATAAAGCTGCTAGCTTAGCCATTATTATCCGGGTCATTAGGGTAATTGGACCGAGCGCGCATTACTTGGCAAAAAAAGTACTTGGAAGACGCAGACGCAGCCTAAGAAGAGAAAGGAGTTAGAGAGGGAAGGAGAGTCGCGGCGAGCGCACGCGAAGCGACTTGGAGACAGCGCCGGCGCTGCTGGGGTCGTTGGGAATTCGAGGACGTCACAGGGAGCAATGCGCCGGTCGATATTCTCCTCCTCGACAAGCTGGCCAAAGCTACTGGCTAAAAATCAAGCTTCCTTTTAAAAATCAACATTATTTTTTTTAATTACACCGATAGAAAAGTCCAGGAGAGTTTCCTTAAATTTGAGCAAATTCTCCTTTTTAATATATCAGGTGTTTCTCCTACAAAAAAAGGAGAAGCTGATCCTAAACGAAAAAGAAGAAACTCTAGGAACTTTTTTCTTTAGGAATTTCTTCTTTTTCGTTTATGAGCTTCTCCTTTTTCCTTTAGGTTTTCCTATTTTTGTAGGAGAAACACCTGATATATGATAATGGAGAATTTCCTATAACTATAAGTTTTAGGAGAATTTAAGGAACTCTCCTGGAGTTTTCTATCACTGTATGATCAACAGCACGAACAGCTTTCTTTTTACTTTTCTCAAAACAATTGATTAAATGCTGTTCTTCGCTTGACAGAAAATTACATTTCTTGTTTATCAATGAATTTTTCGATGAATTTCCAGTAGTCCGAGTAAAGTCTGTGTTATTTGTTAGGCTTTTGGAGCAGCCGAATTTGAAATTCAAGCCCTAAAAGCGCGTCGCATTTTTCTCCCCAGCAGCCGTGCGCGTGATCCGAGATTATGTAAAAGTCCGTTTGAAACAGAACTTGTCCGTAATCTAATATTTAACTTACAAATGGCGTTGCTCGTATCTTGGTAATTTAAATAAAAATTACTCAGCAACGGGATTACAGATGGGAATAGCCCCGGGTCGGGCTGCGAAATAACAAATAACGTTTCAAGCGGGGTTTCAAGCGTCGGCTGCAAGGGGACTCGAGGGAAAAGCGAAAGGGCCGGGCAAAGCCTAGATACGACAGCACGCGTGGCGCGCGTGTTAGATATATGGGGTCGGCTCCTTCCTCCTTCCTCTTTCCTCTCCTCTTTTTTTCCATCCTCGTCGCCGACGCTTCATTGAAAGCGGCGAATTGTCGGGTCCGATGATTGAGTGCCGTCGAGCGAGAGAATCATGTCAGTGCGCGCGCGTGCGGCTATTACGCGCTGGCGAAAATCGATCGACCAATATTGACAAGTTTCTCGGTTTACGAAATCCTTTTAAACGGAATCGTGCGCTTCAGGCACCGGAAAATTCTCTGCATACCTTGTCTTTTCTTCTCCAATCTATGCTGCTTTATTTTATATTTTTGTGTACTGTAACTTTATGATTATAAAAGACTTTTCTCCGAAACTTTAAAATTAAGTCAAAATTATGTAAAATCACTGGAATATTTACTCGAGCCTCGACTAGAGTTTTTTCTATAAAAACATCCGTAATAATTGCATAGATTTTTATGTAAAAGATATGGCACATTAATTTTTTTTAAATCCAACGATCCATCTTATACGTTACTTCAACATTGAATGGCACATTCTATTACTAAGATAATGACAAGTTTTAAATTTCTTGAAATTATTTAATTAAGGTAAAGCCAGATAAAGCCTTATTCGTCGGAGACCAAATAGTTAATGGTCTGTGAATTCATATATAATCCTGTTAATCGGTGAAAGTTGGCGGGTGTGTGCACGCCTACTTGGCGATATACCGTGCGATATATAGAGCGATATACCGAGCGTTGTACCGCAACACCTGGCAAATGGGATTGAAAGGGTTGAACTTACCGGAAACATTAAATGATCGGATTGATGTAGGTCATTGAAATTTCTAAGTCTTAGGTTGAAAGTTACAATTCGACTGATTGTTTCAACCTTAGGTAAATGTAAATATCACACTCGTAGATATATCATAATCGAGTAAAAATTCTCTCCAACGTCGATCGATCGGTCTTCCACATTTTCTGGCTCGAGCGAGATTTAACTTATAAAAATTATGATTCAAATAGGATCGTCCCGAGAAGGGTGGTTGCCGGAGCGAGAAGAGTTATGTAAAGGCCCCTTTGCTATCCTCCCCCTTCTTGCTCGTACAAAGAGAGCGCTAGTATCTTCTCCGGAAAAAAAAATATTTCCCGAAGTCAGTCGGGAATGGCATTATAAAACAACATGATGCCACGTGACGCGTCATTCCTTCAACTGAGCGATGTGGCCTATATTGTATTAGGTCTTCAGTTATATCAGTTGCAAATGTAGAATATATAAAACATAAATTTAGCATCATTCATCAGCATCGTTCATGGCAACTTTATATTTTTACATTTGTTATATTTTTCCATGCTCCTTCCCAAAGTATAATATTTGTTCTAAGGCAAAGCCTCGAAAGCAGAGCGTGCACCGCGGATAAGACGTAAAACAGTCAACTCGGAAGCGGGAAGTTCCTGTCATCCGGCACATCTGCTGTGCAGTCGACTCTCCACTGTCAATTAGTAGCGTGGTAGTAGCATTTTTTCTCGCTTTCTCCCCTTTCTATCGAGCCTCGAGCGATTTTCCTTTTGGGAAACAACCCCCCCCCCCTCCCGCCGAGCGCAGAAACTTTGGAATTCTGAGGTTGCGCAATCCCCATCAGCAGCTACGAATTGGCGCAAGGACACTGCGGCTTTTGAAATTTTCATCGCCGCGAACGATCGATCTCTTGAATCGGCTTCCCGTTTTCTTCTTCAAAATGGGCGACAGTGCGAAGTAACGAAACACTGGCCGTTTGAACAAGCAATTGTGTAATAATTGTGTGTACACGGGCAATCTCTGTGCATGATTGCGATGATAGAAACTGTGTTAATTCATTGTCTAAAGACTTTATTATTTATCACTTAGCGAGGAAAGCCTTGTGGCCCTTTCGTGTATAAAATCAATAACACGGCGGCAGCCGGCGACTTAATTTTGAGGACGGAATAATTAATGATTGCGGTTGACTTGATAATTTCTCCATTGAAATCCTTACAAATGGTTGCCGTAACGTTGCGTTTATAATTGATAACATCTTAGTTGATCCGAAATGCGGCATTTATGCTAATGAAAACGTCCCAGACGGGCCACACGATGACGTGACGATATGTGAAACTGAGAAAAACTGCAAATTTGTTGTTACAGAGCCGGGGAGAGAATGAATCATGATGCTCTAGAAGCGGCTGATCCTACTAAGCATAAGTCAAGAATTTGACTAGGCGATGCATGATCGATGCTTTCCGTCAAATGTATACACAACCTTTGAAGATTTAAGCCTTTTAGCTGCGCGACTGGACTTTGATGGATAACGGTTATTGCCTTCTAAAAATATTTTCATTGTCTAAGTCGTTAGACGAGGTAACGATGTAATTGTGAACGTCGCATTGGCGTGTGCACTTGGTTGGAGGGCGGGTAGGCGGCTTGGTTAGACTGTGGGGAGATGGGGTGGCCGCGTACCTTGTGCGTCCTACATTCCAAAAATATCCGTACGCTCGCAGTGGTAGAACAGGATTCGCGCGCCTCCCCGCCAAATTGCACCACGTTCTCCCTCTCGCAGTCTCGCCTGCGCGACTTTTGTTTTTCACCGCAACTCTCAATCATCCCCACTTGCTTCTTCTTTCTTTTTCTTTCCCTCTCTATTTGTCTGCACTGCTACACTTTTCCATGCGTCCTTTCCAGTGATCCGCTTTCGGAGCGGATGTTTCCGCATCGACGCGATGACATATTTTTCGCGGAATAACAACTTTATTTTTTCGACAACTGTGCCAGTATTTTCTGGGTTCTCTTGAACGAAGCTTACTTACTTTGCCGATATTTGTGTTACAGTGTATAATTGTACCTTGCGTGCTTTTTTATATTTTATATTTTTCCTTACTCTTTACCCGATCACTTTAATCTGTCTTTGAAGTATATTTGCTTTGAATAACGATCGCTAATTCCATGGCCTTTTAAGAAATCGTCTACTTTAATAAGTATACCATTATGTATGTGCCTTAAATTTTCGAAGGAAATAAATTAACAGCTAATCGATTGAGGGAAATAAGCGAAATAAAGGAAAAATAGAAGAAAAAATTAGCAGGATTCTTTGCTAAGACATACAAGGGAGGATAAAAGGAAAAAAGGCAGCTGTAAAGCGTCTTTGTCGTTGTAGTAGCTCCCCGCCTGGTTAACTCCCTGTTGAAAAAGCTTCCGAGAATCGTCGCCAATAGGCTTTCATCGGCAGCACTCCGAATTTCTGAGAATTGCTTTGCGAACACTTAGACGTGGCGCTCCTGCAGTAAGTTAATTGATTATCGAGACCCAATGTAATATTCGATAATTAATCAAGTCAAAGCTCTACATGAACATGCACGTCTCATTAAAGTTACGAACCCTTCGTCAAGTCAAATCAGCCGTAACACATAGCTCTGATTCATTCATAACTATTTTCCTATTAATTAATCATTTACTTGCATTTCGAACAGCAATCCATCTCGTTATGTTTTTTTCCAAGTTTCACTTGATTATTTTAGTATAAATTTTAAAAAAGAGAGAGGGAAACTTGTCTTGATCTTTCCGGTGTGACTAACGGCACGGTTCGAGCCTGCACGAATTATGCACGCGATAAGTTACTCGCGTACGGTTGATAAAAGCCGTATAAATAGTCGCAAATGCTTTATTTTCATGTTTCTCACCGTCGCCTTAGACGGACAGGTAAAATTATCACTCCCGATTGCATTTTAAAGGAACTATATCCTGGTAATTCATACGAGAATTAAGTCGAAGGAGGCACATAAATTGTTCTATCGCAGTGGAATTGTTCCATGACCTGACTACCCTAGTGGTAGGTTAAAAGAGAAAAATATGGGAGCAAAGTTAACAAGTCAACAGCGCACTCAGTCTGCTGATTAGGCTATTCGCGCGACCAAAGTTCTAAGACTATAAATATAGACAATGTTTTTCTCTTAAAGATATTTTTCCGTTATTTTTTCCCAAGCTCCTTTGTTGCGTAGTAAAAAGAAAATATTAACGTGTTGACAGTTTACTCCGCTTCTTCTTGCTTCTTGCTGATCCCGTTTTCAATAAATGGTAAAAATTATAGAGCAGTGGTAATACCAGCGATTATGTAAAAAGCTGTTTTGAATTACGCAACCGAGCCTCTAACGATCTTGCAGCATTAATTACAAGCCTTCGATTATTGACTTTCCCGCCCACCAAAATATTTTCCCGCTAAAAACAATGACGGTCACAAAATAAATGAGCCTTTCTACACAATAGGTCTAAAACAGTCCACTTAACACCCTTGACGTATGCCCCTTTTACTAGGACGCGATAAATACATGCTTTTAATAATTTTAAATGAAACGAAAATAATAAGAATGTAACTGCAATTACGATTTCTATTCTTCGAGGATTGGAAAATCAATATAAACTCAATTGATAGTCAAGGTCCACAGCCAAGTCGCACGTTTGTCACCGATGCTTTTGTAGATCTAGCTATAAACGAGAGCAGTAGTCGTTCGGTAGATTAGTTACAATGCTGCTGCAGCGAAATTAAATGACCCAAGTTTTCCTCTTAATAAAGTATACGCTCGACTGTCCTCGACTTTCTCATAATGATAGCTCTCGCGATAATTTAGTAACTTTCCTTGGTCAACTGAATGTCAATGAAACATTATTCATATAATGTTTCATTTGCCTGATATGTAAGTATTCAGCTTTGCTGCTATTAGTGGAGTTTAACGGCGTTGTGAGAAGACGGCAACGGTGCTTGCGACGCGCAACAGCCTCTCCTCCGCTCAGCCGCTCACTTCCAATTACTCGCTTTGTGAAGTCGCAAAAAAGCAGTGACAAAGGAGAAGCCGCTTGCGCGCTTGCAAAGGAAAAATCCGATATTTCAATCTGTCGTGACTTTTTTTCTTCGCCTCCGCTCTTATTTATAGAGCTAAGAAGAGAAAGAAGTGATGTACCGCAATGCGAAAGCTGCGAAAGTGCGAATAGAAAATTCCTTGAATAAAAAGCTACTCGCAGGGGGCCAGGGGCTAATTGCGAGTGAGCAAGGGGGTCGACGGGCTCTAGGATCAGCCGGAATTTGTTCTGCATTTTGCACCGAACGCCCACTTGGAGAGAAAAGGTGTGTGGCGAATGGCGATCGATCCAGCGCATAATTAGCCAGCCGTTATGTTCGTAGGGGGAGTAGCGAGCGTCGTTATTTCTGGAAGAGCTTGTAATTCCGCGAGAGTGACCTGACCTAATGAAGTTTATGTAGCGTGCGCGCGCGAGAAAAAGAGCGCTGGAGAGAAACAGGAGACGCGAGAGGCGCGAGAACCGCTCGGGCGAAGGTCAAAGCAACCTGAATCCGCGATCCATCTCTCTCTCTCTCCTTCTCTCTCCTGAGAGCTGCTCCACGTGCATAATGCATCTCTCCTTTTAGAAGGCACAAGGCCTAGCTCTCCCTCCTATTTTTACGAAACCTTTCTCCGTCGCGTACTCGTTTTTTTACTTGCTCGCTTCTCAGTTTTACTCTGATCGACCGAGTAGCGAGCATCGATGCGACAACTGTCCAAACACTTCGAAAGCTCGTATCTTTACTACCTTAACGCTTATTAAAGATCAATTGCACAATTATTTCATTAAGAAGAATCGCGGCGTTTTAGCGATTTTGGGCTGATTTTTAACCGAAAAGCCAAACGCGCGGTCCACACTTGGGGAATTAGACGCACAAGGTGGCGAACTCGGTGGAGCCGCCATTGCGCCGAGGAAAGGAAAATCGATGCCGGCAAGGACGCTCGCATTCGCGCTATCTCCGCCGACACAGTTGCCCGCCTTATTTACCCTGCCGCTATCGCTCCGCCTGCGTAAGTAGGTTGACCGTCTATCGACTGCTAGGCAGCTCGGCCAACTCTTTGCAAGTGAAATTTCACCATGACGACTTCTCGCTTTTTCGCTCATGGATGATCTGCGCTCTGCGCAACAAAACTCGCATTTTTTTAACGACTTGCAGACTTGTGGCAAAACAAATAGAGTAGCTCGGCCTCGAGCTCTGCTGATCGCTTTGACTAGTTTCGTAGAAAAACTATTCGCACGACTATTTGAGCTTCCTAATTCCTAATTTTCTATTTTTTATTTTTTATTTTCTATTTTTCAATATTGTCTCTTCTAATAGAAGGATTCTTTCACGCTAATTTCTGAACGAGCTACATTTATAAAATTGAAAATAAAAAGTTTACACTGACACTTATCCAATTAGATCAATTTAATGGGTTACTGGGTTTTCTGCATTCTGCTTCTAAAATGTACGACTGTCGCGTGTCTTCTCTCATGATATAGTTCACCGTGGCTCCTAGTCTATCGATTTCGGCCGTACCCAACTTTTGGTGCCCAACTGGATTCTCCTGAATATCCTTTCAAATTGTCCAAGCCCCTTGGAGCTGCGACTGACGTCTTATAAAATGACAGATTAATTTCTGCCTTATCGAGATAGCTAGCATATGAAATACTTGCTTGCCCCACAGTTTTTTCTACTTCTGAACAGGAAAAGCAAAGTGTACATATTTATTCCGTTTCTAATTTTTAAAAGTGTAGTCGTATATGGAAAAAGGAAATAAGAAAAATAAAAATAATAAGGACAAGGTTTTATCCGCCACGTCAGATGCCAGTGCTTTCAGCGGTGCATAAGCACCGTCGTAATCGTCTATAACAAAGTACCTAAACCGTCAGATCAATCTTCCATCATGTTGGCTATTCCACGTTTCTACAGCATCCGGCGCCGCGAAACCAAGCGCTTTTTAATTTGATCGATCGATTCTTAAGTAAAAGGCGTTTTTGTAAGCCTCTTCTCCCGGACGACTTTGTATTCGAGTTTACGCCTATTATGTGACTCTCTTTATATTATTTATTCGCCAATGAGAACGAGTGAATGCGAACAAATCTAAATTAATATTCATCAAAGATGTAGGTCACCTTTCGATCTCTAATTCAGTAATGGCTAACGGCTCCATCTATGTTCCCTCGAAATTGATGTCTTTATCTAGTGTTACCCTTATCGATCGCATCAGACTCTTGCTAACTATGTTTCTCGCACTCTTTTCACCTCTCGAGGGTATTTACGCATTCGAAATGTAACCCCTCGAATCATTCAGGAATTAGTAGACTGACTAGTGGGTATTGTCTTTTTTTTGGTAAGGCGATTAGTTAATTCTTCTCCCTTTCAAGTTATAAAGAATTTATTTGGTTGTTCCTCTCGATGAAAAACAATTTAAAGGACTGAAAAGACCGGTTAACTACTCAAGTATCGTCTGTAATGGTAAATGGATGATTCCCGCACTGAGAAACCTTTGATGCATCCGCTGTACTTACTAGTACCGACGATATTCGAAAAGCACTCAGTCGTTTGTCTTCCAATTTGGGGGAACTGGTGTCCTAAAACAGTAGAGCAGTTACCCCCCTCTCGTGTCTCTGCTGTACAAGAATATAAAAAAATAGCTGCCTTTCATGGTTTGGGGCATCAGCTCTTCTGATATTGGCAGATCTGCCATGCTAAATCGATGGCGCGCCATCTGTGCCTAACTGTAGCTAGAAAGCCTACCCACCGTCTTGGTCCTTGTCCATTCTATTCTCCATTGCACCAGGTCTGGACTGTGTGGACTCACTGCCTCGCTGCAGCCTCGCAGAAATAGATTTTCTTCTATTTCGACTAACTTGTCAATGAAATTCAAGAAATTAGCTTACCTATGAGAATGAGAGGCGGTCTTTTTAGATCTGTCTTGCACGAGAAAAAGGGTGAAGCCCAGCAGATCAGAATGCATTTTTCGGGTGAAAAAGTCGAGACATCCAGTCTTAATGCATTTTTAGGAGCAAAGTGACTTGCCAATTTCACGAAAGTCGACTTTCCAATTCTATAAGGCAATGCATTGCGCTCGCGCGCTCGTAATCGGATTTAAGTCGGGCGGTACAAGTTATCAGCCTTGACGTCTTGAAAGATTAACGCGCTCCCGATATGTCGGGGAAACGGCAAAGATCTGTCGCTATAAAAAGCGCCGAGCTGCCGCCTAAGAGCGTATCATTATTAATTTCGTCGGCGCGTCCAAAACTCTGCTACTACTTTTTCTACTACGTCTCCTAAGAACATATCTTGCGATACGAAGAGCATTCGCGATCCCGTATCTGCTTTACAGGCGATTTACGTGTAAAAATCGCGCACTCCAACGACTGTGCGTCCTTGAACGCCACGGTTCATTAACAGCTTTCAATTATTCAAGGAGTTTGACTGTACGCCCTGACGCTGCGGCCCTCGATCGATAATCACGGTATACCCGAGCCCTCGACAAAAAATACATTTGCAACTAAGTAAACTGACGAAATCTACGTGAGCTAAGCTAACTGCTAAGTGTTCAGTGCTAAGTGTTCAGGGCTTATTAATTATTCCGCTAGATTCTTCGATTCTGGGGCACAGAAAAAGTTGCGTGTATTTCAAAAATAGTTTCAAGGATAACTTGAACTTTGAGTACATACACTGTGCAATGTAAACTTCTCTTTATCTCGAATCATTCTCTAATGTGCCGAAACATTTTCATTGAATCGAACATTCATTTTTATCTTTAATTAACGAATTCATTCATTTCTCTAATGCTAGCAGTAAAGTTTTATTTTAATCCCTATTAAGTGTTTACGCACGTTTGAAGGATATTTTTTTGAAAGCAAGCAAACAGCGCCGAAAAATAGAGTGGCGACTCTAGAGCACAGGCTTGAGAATATCAACGCGACAACGGATCGAGTCACGATATATCTAAAAATAAAAGGAACAAGCGGCGCCAAATGTCAGTGGGTCTGTAGAATTCGAACATTGCCTTCCGCACCCGCAACTTGGACGACTCCATCGGTAGCTCATCACCGGCAGATCTAGACTGATGTTCTACGCAAGAATCACTTGCTTTTTCTATCCCATATTCGTATTTTTTATACTTTCATTAGAAACAAGCTTACAGTAAATCAAAGTTTTTTTAAGCAATATTATGTTAAGTAGCTTTTAATAAGAATGAGGTAAAGATTCTATAGATTAAAAATACAATTAGATAAAAAGGCGAAATAGTAATAAAGAAGTAGATAAATAAAGAAGCAACAAATAAAGTATGTAACGATACATTATAAAATGTGTAACGCAAGAAAATCAATAAGCGTCATCTTCTATCGTCCGGCTTTTAAATATAGCTTGAGCGTCGAGAGTGAGATGAAAACAGGCAGGGGAGCAAAGTTTGATGCGGCGAGTAAAAATTTCTCCCTCGCGGTAATGAAGTCATAAAAAAAACTGGCAGCGAGGGCGATGGGCTGCCGCGGAATGCAAATGCGGAAAAGTTCACCGCAAGGCGAAATCACAGTGCAAATGCTAGAAAGAAATATACCGAGAAGTGCAAAGGAAGCCGAAAGGAAAATATAGTTCTATTGCGATAATCGTGGGACGCTCGGAGCAGTGCAGAGTCTGCACGTGCAACCTGACCGCGTGGGCGCGCTGCTAGGCGCGGAGGCGCGTGCGCCCGACAAGCCATCAGGCCGACACATAGACAGACACGTGCGCACACACGAAATAATATCGATTCGATTCCGCTGCTCCGCCTCTCTTCCGCAGCGCGCCTCTTTATTTGACCTAATACAAGCGTAAAAGCGCTGCTGAGCTCGAGCCGACTCGACGCTGAGTCGGGCTTCTGGAGCTCCTCGCTCACGCACGCCCGCGCACGCCTGAACAACGACATTGCCCCGAGCACGTAATTTACGCGATACGAGATATCTTTATGATTTTAGGCTCCCAGTTGTCCCCCGCGACACTACTAGATGCTACTACCAGCTAATTCCTTTTCATTGCGCCGCTCAACGTGTGCGATTTCTCTCAAAACTTATTGTTTCCTTCTAATTTTGGGTTATATTTTAATTATTTTAAACTCGCAATCCCAATTAACACTTTTGAAACGGTTAGCAGTGCTGTCTAGCCAAACTTTCCTTTGCCTTATATTGCAGACTTACAGAAATTAATGAAAAAGTAGAAATGACTGAGTGGATCATTGACCCCGAGTGCTTTGACGCTTGCATCCCGGCGGGGGCGTAACGGGAAAAGCCGGGAAAAGCCGAGAAAAACCGAGAAAAACGGCGAACGCTGCTCTTTTGCGCAGTCCGCGAGGTGGGATTGTACTCGGCAGTAACCTAATTAAACGGTTACCGATGTAGTCGCGCGCGGCTGGATGTATCTCGGTCAGCTTCTAAACTAATTCTCGAGCGGAGCGCGTGCGGCCAGCGGTGCTCGCTTACAACACCGCCTTTTAATTGATTTAGTCGCGTAGAGACTAGACGCTTTTATCACAGTTTGCGAAAATGCAGCGTGTAGGGAATATTGTGCTCACCCTACGGAGCGAACATTCGCAATTCCCGATGGTACGTTGTGAAGCAAATTCTTGACTCCTCGGTAAAGAATGGAAAGGTAATGAAAAGATTGCTCGCACCACTAAAATATGTGAAACGTACGAAAGTGGATACGTGCTCAGGAGATTTCTTTGCGAAAAGGTACACAAAATATTTGACGTTTACAAATTTTTCGAATTTTTATGGAAATTGTCGTGAAAGAACGAGTTATCTACTACTCAAGGAGTGAAAGACACGAGGAAAAGCCGAAAAAGCAAGAGCAAGGACAAACTTGGCCATTTAGCGCGTGTCTTCCATCGCATCATCTCGCATTGCAACGTCGCTCACTTGTGGCAATTAGAACAATGGCACGCCGACGCTCGCGAAGTCGCGCCTGGTTATACCTACTGCTCAGAGTGATCGTTGTCGCACCGCTCATGAGTCCACTCGAGCGAGTATTTATTTATTTATTTATTCGATATTATACGGGCAAAAGCCTTTACATTTAAATACAAATTTAAAAATATTTACATTTAAATGAATTTCAATCCGATCCTTCATGGCATTTGTGCCTTTTTCCATGAATTGAGGGATTTTCATAAATTTCATAAATTAGTGCACTAACTTAAAAGAAAGAGCGTCGTGTAAATTAACTGCGGAGAATAACAAAGTTTTAAGTTGGAGCGAACCGGACGTGAAAGCGCGTGTCTCACGTGTGCCGTTCGTACGCTTACAGGGCGCTTCTTTCAAAAGTCTCACAATGACTAAAGAAGCCGCGTCTGTCCTCGCACGTAATAGAAAGCAAACGAAGCAGGTGCAAAGCTCATTAGGCTACCAAAGAGAATAGTTGATTTGTCGAGGCGTCAAGAAGAATAGCCGGAAAAGCGTGCATTAGGCCTTGACGAGAAGACTGAGTGGCTAAATATTTGCTCCGATCTTAATGTCGCCAGTGGACATCGATTGAACGCGACTGTCAAAGCAATCGCTCGAGAAAGTGCGAAAAGTACTGCCAAGTGGAGAGTATTGCCAAACGCCAGTGAAACATCAGTCAAAGGTGCTTTCTCTTAAACTATTGTTTCGCTAACCTCGATCATAAATCCCAGAATTATAAAGATAGCTATCCAAATCAAAGTTAAATATTTATGTTGATGAAAAATTAGGTAACCTTTCCCTAATTGATGCTGTTTACGAAACTCGTTCCCCTAGCGTGCAATGGCCGAATGGCGTCCATATGAGCACCCGCCGTTATTCATCAGCGACATCAGCGGCATCAGCAGCATCAGCGAAATCAGCGAATCGTCATCAGGTAAAAGATCCCTCGAAGTCGCAATTCTCTCGGGTATACAGATTAGCTCGACGAAAATCAAATTGAAATAATTGCGCAGTGCTAGCTCAGCCGGTATCCCTTGTATCTCTTATCGCGTGTCTCGGCCTAGTTACAGGGGAGCGTCTATTAAATAAATCATACGTTCCGGGCGGAATCAGAAAGAGTCGCCGGGGACCGGCCAGTATCGAATCGATACATGCCACTCGTGCGTATACGAAAGAACCGTGGAAGTCATTGTATACGCATGTTTAAATGATTATTTATCTCGAGAACGGATGTTTTAATCGTAGATGGAAATCTGAAGCATAATTCAGCTGTCAAAAATTAATCCTTTTTCGAATAGTAGAACAGTGAACATTTGAATTGGAATGGTTTAAAAGACTTTTCAGTACTATAGTAAATTAATATAAAAGTGATACTTATAAGCAGGTAAGCAGGTAAGCAGGTTCTATTAATGATAACCTACAGCTGGAGTATATCCTTAGCTAGAAAAAGTTTTGGTATCAATGGACTTCCGCAAAAAGTCACGCATCAAGCATGCTTCGTTCTATAATAAGCTCATAAATAAGCAGAAACTAATTAGCAAGAGTGTAAAGAACACGGGGCACACAGTTCAGTTTTGAAAATTAATTACGCTTGCATATAAATAAAATAAGAGCCCAGAGGTTTATTTATATCGTCTCTAACGAAACGCGCGTGCTGGCGGCAAGTGTCATTGCCATCGTCCCCTCACAGCTGCGATCCCGAGCGCACGCGGCGCTCTAGCCACGGACTTGCGGACTCGTGGAGGGTGTGGTCCCAGCACGAGCCTCGCGAAAACGGCGCACTGGCCACCCGCGAAGGAAGTGGCCACCCGCGAAGGAACTGGCCAGACGCGGGAGGAACGCAGGAGGCCGAGGGCTGACGAGCAGCCGAGGAAAGGGGAAAAGTGCGCTCGATTGATCGCGCGTATCGCGCGCATCGCCCATCACGTGCAGCGCTATGGTCGCAGGCGCCACTGCCAGGCAGCAGCCTTCGCCGAAACTCCGAAAGCTTCCCGACTGCACGCCGAGCTCTCGGCGCTCCTCGGCGCTCCACTCTATCGATTCGCTGGCGACGGTGGCGGCGTGCACCCAGGGGCGCGCACGCACCCGCCATGACGCGCAGTCACTCAGAGAGCCGGCGCACTCTCCCTCCAAAGTATATATATAGCCCGGAGGCCAGCGCGCGCCTCGGCACCTCGGTAAATATAGCGCTAGCGAGCGGAGGTGCGCGGCCCCGTCGGGGTAGCGCGTAGCCGGAGGTCGCGAGCTCGCGCCTGCCTCGAGAACCCGCGTCATGGCCGACCTCGTCGTCTGCTCGCCTCCCCTGGCCGCCTCTGCGCGCGCAGGCAGCAGCCTCGGCGCGATCGCAACGATGCGACAGGTAGGTGGGTCAGGCGGTCGCGCAGGTGAAGGAACCGAGGAGTGCCCGATGCCCACTTTCGCCGAAGCGCCGAAGGCCAAAGTGCAGGGGCCAGCCGGCCAGGTGAGGCGGCCGCGTATTTTCGGACTCTATAAATAAGAGCGCGCTCGGCGGAGAAGCCGTCCGAGTTGGCGAGTTGGTAAAAATAGGCGCGCTGGGGGGACTAGGTAGACGCTCGGGCGCGGAGACGGAGTCGGGAGGGAAGGAGGGGAGGACCGCTCGGAAACGCGGGTGCACTTACTTGCCGAGCTCCTCCTTCAGGTCGTAGTTGTCGCTGAAGCGCGTGCAAGTCGCTTGGGTGGCCATGCCGTGTCCGAGGGAGCGCACCAGCGCGCTGACCTGGGGGCTGGCGAGGTCGGCCACGCGCCTGGGGGCGGCCTGTCCGGCTCTGCGCTGCGCTACCTCCTAGCGGCCCTTTGGCGCGGGCCCGCCGCTTCCACCGTTGTCCTGGCCGCGTGCCGTCTTCGGCGAGCTCGGCGATCCGCAGGCACTCGCGAGCGGAGCCACACGCACGATACTGCCTGCGCGCTGCGTGCGAAGTACGCCTGAGGGGGCTGCCGCCGCCGCTGCCACCGCCGCCGCCGCCGCCGCCGTCGCTGGCGGGTCGGATCGGATCAATAAGCGGGAGCAGCGCCAGTGCCCGAGCCCGAGTCGGCCGCTGCGCTTCCGCTCCTGCTGCGCGCTCCAACCTCTGCGGGACGGGTCGGCTGCGACTCCTCGCGCGACTGCTTGCGCACTCCTGCGGCCGAGCCCTGGAGAACGAGCAGCGCCGACAAAAACACACCCCGAACGCGCGCGCCACGGACGCGACGTTACAGTACTACGGGGCGGCGAACTGCGAGTCCTCTCCGCCTGCCAGCGAGTGCGCGGGTGTGCCGGGTGTGCGCGGGTGTGCGCGGGTGTGCGCGCCTGCGTCCGAGAGAGAGGGGGAGGACTGGAGAGCGCTCGGGCCGAGTCGGGGGAGAGCCGGAGGGGGTCCACGCTGCTCGCCGGCAGCGCGTCGACTGACTCGCGTAGTGCCGCGGCGCCGCGACGCCGCGACGCCGCGAGCTTCCGAGAGCGCCGGGGCCCCGGTGCGCACGCTACAGCCGCAGGCTACCCTGCCTCCCTCTGCCCTCGAACTTCCGTAGCTCGGTGCAAAACTGAGTTGAGTGAGCACTGAGCAGGCTGGGAGGGCGGGGGCTGGCTCACTGGCTGGCGAGCTTAAGAAGCTTCTTTGTAAATTTAGAAGGCACCCGAAATAAGAGAGCCGGCGAGCGCCGCACCTCGCAGCTCGCCAGTCGCTGTTCGAAGCTGCTCTCGGCCCTCGAGCTTTCGCCATCCCCGAGAGCCCCCTGTGTCGACCGCCTGACGATTCCCGCACCTTTACTACTGCCGCGCCAAGCTGACCTCGACTCCTGCCTACTCGCAGCATCCTTCTGTCTTGACAAGCTTCAATCTCGAAAAAAATAAAACCTTTTCCTCTTTTTTCAATACTTGTCATCAATACGTATAATATTTTTAGTTTTATTCTTTTCTTTTCTATAACTTAACACTAATGATGCAAGAGACACGCTGACGCCGGGTGCTTCGCCTTATTATTATTCATTAAACATTTTCAATTAAAACATTTTTAATTAAATTGCTCTTTATTTCTGTATTATTAAATTTCGGTATATATTTATTTATTTACATAAAGTTAAACACGTCTAAATAATTCGTTAATAATTCATTAATTCTAATTGATAGAAGGTCTAGAAATGAAAACAATTTTCTATGTATACTTCTGAAATTTATTATTGTCATTTGGGCATAATTGCTTATAAGATACACTAACTTAAGTAGTAACAGAATGTGCACTTGCAGTAGATAAAGCCTACGAGCTGTTCGAGCGATTATCCGATCATTGTGCGCCTCTTACTACTTACTCGCTTAGTATCGTTCGATCAGCTGTCTAGACACAATTTGTATAAACATGTCCATTATTAAGTTTACATAGTTAATTTTTTGTTTGTATAGACGTTTCGCGTTTCATTATTTCTAATTGAAATTTTAAACTACCGATATTTAAAAAAATATATACATTATATATATATATAATATTCGACTCAAATTCAATTTAAAAACTCGCTGCTAATATATTTGAACGTGTTTCTTTTGAAATTTAATTTTCTTTCCTTTTTATCAATTTTAATAATTCATATTTAGTAACATTTACTTGATTATTCCATTTACTGCATTAATTTTTTCATGCGTCGGTGTTACTATTCCTACGTATGATTCTTGCAATAAAAAACACCGTTCAAGGCATATTAATTCCCGGTTACGTTAATGTAATACAAATGTTAGACACAAAAATTTTTTTTTTTTTCTTTAATAAAAAAGAATCTATCGAAGTCAAAGTCGGTGCAGCAGGTTCTTAAACACAAGTTTTATATCATGACGATAAGCACAAAGTGAAGTTTTTACACATTTTGTTACAAAAGGACAAAAGAAGTATATTTTTACTATAAACTTCCAATTTGCTAAAAATTTCTATTTTCTCAATAATGGATCATTCTAAGTCAACGCAAGAAACTGATGGCTATATAAAAAAAATTTATTGTTTAAAATAACCTCTACGAATCATATTACAAATTAACATAATTATTTATAATTATTTTAAGTAAAATAGATATAAACTCCGACAGTATCTATATACCGTCTAGTTTCTAAGAAACAACCATTTGAAAATTTGATGAAAGCATAGAAAAAAATGGTATTTCTGGAATCTGACTCATTAAAATCTACTGAATAAAGAACTAAATTAAAACAATCATAAAATAAGACTTCATAATACCTTTTTTTAAACAATTTTTTCTCTGAAACGTCTTATTTTTTTCTCTCGAACCTATAGAAATAGGTGTTCCTAAAAATATAACAGAAAGTTGTTACAGTTGTAGAACTTTTTTAAAAATTTCAATAGAAATTTTGGGAATTTGTCCAGATAAATGCTTCAAAATTCACCACCATCAAAATGTCAATTTTAAACCGTCGCACGGGTTAAATAATCAACTTCCGCACTCGTGTCGTGCTGTACTATTTTATTCCCTCTCAGGTTAGAAAAATCAAACGTTTTGAATGCTCGATCATGAAATTCGACCGTACAGTCTTGGAGATATCCTTGTCTGACCACATACACACGCACACACGCGTACACATACAGACATTTTTTTAAAACAGTATAATTTGACTTCCATTGACTGAAAACAAACGTCGATGGTGTTGTCTAAAAAAATTGTTATCACTATTACAAAGCTTCCTCTAGAAAAATGCTAAATTGTAAAAAGCTTTTTTTCTTCATCTGATCTGATGACTCTACTAGTCAGATATAAGATTTACAAATGTACATTACATTACATCTAGTACGAAGATTGTTTTCTCATTTTCTTTCTCCTTATTTCTTTATTCAACTGTGACAGACTTAGCAAGATTCCGTGGACAGTCAACGTTGCAACCACGGAGTACAGCGATGTGGAAGGAGAGCAACTGCATGGGAATAACAGTGAGAATTCCTTGTAGACAATCAACTGTTTTTGGAATTTCCAGACACTTGGCAGCAAAAGACTTTGTCTCGTCGTCACCTTCTTCACAAATGACAATCGGTCTGCCATCGCGGGCTGTCACTTGTTGAAGAGCGTTCATACATTTCTGAAATAAAATAATGTTATTTTTCCACGAATTTAATAAATATCCTTTTAAATTTAGTAATTTCTTCGAAAAAACTTACGATATATACAGGGTCTCTCATCACGATCATTATAACGGGCATAGAGTCGTCGACAAGGGCTAAGGGTCCGTGCTTCAATTCACCTGCCATAATACCCTCGCTGTGCATATAAGTCAATTCCTTCACTTTCTGCAAGATGGACAATAATTATAGGAAACTCGACATAATCCGAGGAAAAGTATGAAAAGTGAAATCGTTTTTTTTCTACATAAAAACTTACAAGTGCTCCTTCCATGCAAGTCGCAAAATTATATCCTCTACCCATTATAAGAAGAGATTTGTGTTGGAAAAGTGATTTGGCCAACTCTTTAACTTCATCGTCAAGTTTCAAAACTTCACGGATTTGATTGTCCAAGTTCTTTAATCCATCTATAATCTAGTGCAATATTGATTAATGTAATTATTATATTGTGCATTCCATGATTGCTAAATGTTTGGTCTTAGAAATAAACAGGTATGAGTACCTCGGTTCGCCTAACCCGAAGAGAAATTCTGTCCTCGCTCATTACGAGGGCAAACATGACAAGCGAGATGAACTGTGAGGTGTAAGCTTTGGTACTGGCGACACCGATCTCAGGGCCAGCGTTGATGTGAACACCACAATGAGACTCTCGACAGATGCTGCTACCTACAGTATTGGTAATGCCTACGATTAAGGCGCCACGGCCCTTGCAATACCTCAAAGCCATCAAAGTATCAGCGGTCTCACCTAGGAAAAAATAAAAAATTAAAATTTTACTAGTTTCTCAATTATTAAAAATTCTTACTCTATTATTAAAAAAACTTGTAAATCTTGCTTACCGGACTGTGAGATAAAGAAACAGACATCATCTCGGAATACTGGGGTATTCCTATCAAGAAAATCTGAGGCTAACTCGACCATAACTGGTAGCTCGGTAAGCTCCTCCAGCAGCTGTCGAGTCGCAACGGCTGAGTGATAGCTTGTTCCACAACCAATCAACATAAGCCGTCGGCATCGCTTGATTTCTGGAATGTAATCCTGAAAAAAGATTTGAATAGGAGTTCAAGCCTCATTGTTTGCAAAGTAAAAGTGAAAATAAAAGAGAGTTGTAATTAGTCTGGCACTTATACCTTGATACCACCGAGGGTGACTGAATTGTCGCGGAAGTTGAGGCGTCCTCGCATGGTGTTGACTACGGATTCAGGCTGCTCAAAGATTTCTTTTTGCATAAAGTACTCGTAGTTGCCCTTCATAATTTGCTGGATTTCCATTTTGAGGGTATGAATCTCTCGACCATGGGTGTCATCTGCGCAACGGCGCAGACGATGAATGCTTAAAGCTCCGTTCCTAACTGCGGCGACATCATCGTCCTGGAAGATGGAAAGTTAAGAGAATAGAAGGTTATAATATATTATCGTATCGCATACCTCGAGGAAAATAACGCGGTTTGTGTGCTCGATCACAGCACTGGCATCGGAGGCAAAAAAGTACTCGACTTCTTTGTCCTCGAGCGGTTGGAACTCGGAAGTGCTCTCGCTGCGTGGCATTATCGGGTAATCTGCGGCGCGCCTGTGTGGCCGGTGATCTGAAAAGCAATAATGATTAACCCCCTCTTCCAGCCAATCATTTTCGATTCCAAATATTCCGATTCCGGTGCAGCCAGGGTGCACCATCTATGTACAGACACCGTCATTCTTGCATTATTAATACCGTCCTTAATGCTGCAAGTTAAATAGATACCCCCCACCGTCATATTATAATGCTTTAAAAGTAGAGAGAATTATCTTCCATACAGTTCCTTTTACTGGCTTACCTTCTCAGAACACCTCAGTACACCTTTTATTTTTACCAACTTAACTAAATTTATTATTAATGCGAAGTGATACGTTAATAGTTAAGTGTTAAAATTAGTGGGCTCGCTGCTACGAACAAAAATTTCACATACCCATGCACAATTCACAAACTATTTAAGCCGACACAACTAATGGATAAGCAGTTTTATCGAAGCTATTGACATGCAAAACAAATACAAACACAAAATATGAACACACCTTTGTTCGTTGTTTCGCTTTCTGCTGTTTTCGAGGCATAGGAGAAAAAACAAAAAAACAAAAACACAATTAATTAAACAAACCATCATTAAAACTAAAGCCGACATAGCCATAGCGTTTGCGATGTAAGTTGAGGTGCGCGAGTATAATGTCGCCCCTACTGGCCCTACTGCCCCTCGTCTTCGAACCCGTGTTCGAACAATATAAACAGTAGTGCAAACAAAGAAAATTCAAAGCTTAGTAGGGCGTATTATACTCACCTACCTTATATTATTTTTAATCTCCAACGGCTTAAAACTAATTAAAACTAACTTGAAACTATAAAAAAAAAATCTTCACAATCTAGAATTTGTTCATACACAGGCAATGATCGGTATTGCACATTTATAGTAAACCAATGCAACAGGTGCAAAACAAAAAGGAAGATAGAAAAAAGAAAAGGAAATACACGGGGGCAAGGAGCAATTCGTAATAGAGAGCAGTGGGGCTACGAGGCGGAAGAGAAAGTAGGAAATTGGGAGTCGGCGAGCAATAAAGGCCGACCGGTAAGTATCGCGGCAGCACCGCCGCCCTCTCTTCTTTTTTTCTTTTTTTTTCTTCCTTTTCTTTTTTTTCTCTCCATGCATTCGCCGGCATGTAATAATAAGGCTCGATTCTTCGACGAGTACTCAGAAGCTTAAGTAACCAAGGTAAAGTTATTAATAGTGTTTGTGTGTTATATACCTTTGGCAGTGCTTGGAAGGTCGTCTGATCGGGTGAAAAGTCAGGATTCAAACCAGAAGACGAAGTTTCATGCAAAAGAAACATTCATATAGTATCCACATCAACGGACCGCTTGTCTTTTATTTTATTTTTTATTTTTAAATCCCAGAGGATTCTATATTCTCTTTCCATCAGATATAGCTATTTGCAATAATAAACTACTGTAAAAAGCTCTTTCTTTTTCTTGTTTAAATTTAAATTAAAATTAGCTGGAAATTTGATTAAATAGCCGTAATGTATTATTAATGAATTTTGTTAAATTTGATCTTAAATTAAAGCGCTTGCTTTAATGCTATCGATTCGCTGTGATAATGACAATGGATGGCGTGTACAAGCATTAATGTATATGAAAAATTTACTAAAATAAAGTTTCGAAATAGATAAAAATGGATAATAATGCGTGCTAGCGTTGTACTGGTAAGTACCTTCTCGTGACATGGATACGTATTACATCGGTCATGCTCTGCAGGTAAACAATTCTTCATGCATTTATGATGGTCAGTAAGGTAACAGAAAAATAAAAAATTCATGCAATTAGTGTACCAACAAATAAACAAAAAGAATTAGTTATTAAAATTTCAATGGAATTCGCGAGTATCTTAACCCAAACACCAATTAATGAAAAAACGTCAGAATCAGTATTTGCAGATGGCGAAAGCGTCAACACTCTGACTTGATTATCCGCCTCCTTTTACCTGCACCAAGTGGACTTGGAATATCATATTACATATTAATGGTAAAGATTTTCCTTTGATACGTGTTCTCTTGGAAGAGCGCTCCACAGCTCTTTCGTAATTTTAGAATCCCCTCTAGAGGTGGCGATTGAGAGGAGGTTAAAAAAATAAAAGATATCGTGAAAGGATGGAAGAATTAATCGGTGAGTTTCACCTTTGCCGTAGAGAATTGGCACGTGGTCCGTAGCCAAGCGGGTCTTGGTCTTGATACCGACGAGCAAAGGTGAGCCCCTACGAGTAGAAACGCACTCCTCCGGAAAGTGCTTGCTTTTGAAACACAGAGCAAAGGCACCCTCCTGCAAAACAAACATTTTTATCAATTTTTTACAATTGTACGTCGTTATACTGGCAGCTACCTAATATTGGAAGTAGCGCTGACAATCTTGCGCAATTCAACATTTATACGCTATCGAACGTATGTCATTTTTTAAGTCTTTAAATTTCGAAATTTCTCCTAGGGCCTTGCTATAAAATTTTTAACTCGCTGCGATAATAATCGAATTCTCCCCAGTGTATTAAAGTATTGTTACAATATTAGAGGGAGTAACTCACAAGTTGCTGAACAACTTGTTCGACGAGCTCGCGGAATGAATAGGTCGGATGCTGACACCAGAGGTGATGGATCAGCTTGGCAATAATTTCCGTATCAGTTTCACTTTCAAAGGTGTAGCCGCGGTGCTGCAGTAGGATTTTGATGTCTTTGTAATTTGTGATGATTCCTACAACATAATAAATACATTAACATTATATTAATTGAAAGAAAAGTTATTTTAAAAATTAAAAGTTTAACTAGTGTTCTATTGAAACGTATACCTAATGATATTTTGAAAGAACCTTAATAATACGCACATTTAGAAATTGATTGGAAAGTATCACGACTAGCAAAGTTTGTTTACGAATGTTAGTGCTTATTACGAAAGTTACGAATTGAAGCTATGAAAATTAACAGCATAAATAGAACAACTGTTAGCTTTAGAGCAAATGTTTATATTTAAAAAATGTTTAATTTTAGTAATTACCATTGTGCACCACAACAAAAGAGTGCTCGTCATCGGATCGCTGTGGATGCGAGTTGACCTCGGAAGGAACACCATGGGTTGCCCATCGGGTGTGGGCTATTCCTACGTGACTTTCGATGTTCGAGTCAAAGTCCAAATCTGAATCTGCATCAAAATCAATACACGTCTGTAATTTAACGGTTCATTTCGTATCGCCAGCGCGAGAGTTGTCTCTCTCAAAAGAGAAAGCCTCGCTGATGCAACACTGATCCTTCGTGATTAATTGATGCCATGACATATGGATTAGTAATGCTTTTGTTTTTTTCTTTTTTTAATATCGCGCAACAATGTAGTATAAATAAATTTAAAAAAAATTACAAAATTGAAAATAAGGATTATAAAGAAAGCTAGTTTAAAATTCTGCTTCTATCAAGCTATAATATATTAGCTTAGCTTTAATGGAAACTGTGTTTATTAATTTAATTTTCACTCATTTTCTTAGATATTTAAAGATGAAAGCAGCAATTTTTTGAATTTTTTAGTTGAAAAAGAGTGTTCACCTAGTACGCGTGCTACTTGTAACCTTGAATGCAAAAAGCGGCAAAAAAGAAAGAAAGTTGTTTTTAAAATACGAAGTTACCAAGGACCGAACGGGATAGTAATGTTTCCATTATCAAAGACAAAGACAGTATCTCGTTATTTATTGGAGGTTGAATTAAAAATAGCATTCTTAGGATTTTTTGTTTAAATAACTAATCACTAATAATTAAAAAAGAAGCTTCGAATTTACAAAGGCGGCACGCGGTCGTTCTGGATGACTTACGCAAAAAGATTTCCTCCTCGAGGGCCTTGACTTTTCCCTGCTTCTTAATGATGGCGATATCCTTGCCGTCGGGCGAGTCAAGGGCGACGCCTGCATTTTAAAAAGAAAGAAAGGGTGAGCGTTCATTGCACTTTCTCTTTCCACAACAAGTTTAAAATAAAGTAAAAATAAAAAAATGAATGAAGCAGATGCGTCAGAAGGCATTGTGGTATGCTAACGCAAATTTCGGAGGAATGCAGTGCTTATCTGTTGAAGCAGCTCCGAGTAAAATTAAAGAATTAAAGAGCAGGAGAAAAAAAGAGCGGTCGTTTCGCTTACCTGCGGAATCGTATCCCCTGTACTCCAGTCGCTTGAGTCCGCCGACGAGGAGTTCCAAAATCTCCTTGCGACTTTTGGGAGTTAGGTAGTTCAAATAAGCGAAAATTCCTAAAATATAGAAAATTTTATTGCCATACCTTAGTTTTGTATGTCAATTCACAACATTTCCCGCTCAACACGCAAACATACCACCCATCCTCGGATACTTTTCCTCGATTATCTGGGCATTACGCGATCCTCTAACTGGAATTGCTATCCGACAATTCCTTTTATATTGTCGTTGAGATTAAGTCATTTTTTCTATACGGATGCGATTAAGTCATTTTTTACAAATAAAATAGAGGATTTTGTAAAATGAGATAACCGGACTTTAAGGATCAATATGATAAAAAGATAAAAATCGATACTTTTTCAAGTTAACTTAACAGCCGCGTCAGCATAAGCAAAATAGAAGAGCACTGAATCATTGCTTTAATTAGATGTTCCTTTTGATGTTTATCTATTAAATCCCATCGCTATCCAGTCGCTATCGATTAAACCTTAGATTTCGTACATAAAACTTAGCTTATCAAGAGCGCAACTCGCTAAACCGAGATTATTAGTGGATTATTTTATCGCAAATAATTATGAGGTAGGGAAAAATTTGTATTTTCAATTTTTCACTGAAATATTCGAGGAAAGCGGAACTGCATTCCAGCTTTTCTTATCAATATCTCTTGCAGAATGTTGTATCAAGGTAGAGCCTTGTGCTCGGAAAAGCCTGCGTCGAGGGCTCGGTTCAATTAATTATAATTCATTGCACGCGTCCCGTTACAGACAAAGTTGAACGACCGGAAAGGTATAAAGCGTAATTAGTCAAGGTCAAGGTTCGACTTAAGAAAATCACTGAACGCGTCGGTGAAAAAAAACTTTGCTCGCTAATCGTGCGACAAATGCCGCGGCGCGTAAGATAATTATTTTCTTTGCAGCGCTCTCTCTATCACTAGCCCCCAAGGCGCTGCCTTCACCTGTACCTACCTATGCTCTATAGGCGTTCGTTGTAGCTCTTTTTTCGTATTCTGGTCAGAAAGTGAAAGGATTCTGGCAAGCCTTTTTTTGGTTCTCGCTTTTAAGCATAATCGGCAAAACACGTGTCCCCTCTTATAGGTATATATCACTCTGTTTATACTTAATGGCCGATTTGTTTAGCATGAGCTCAACGGGTGGAGGGGGAAACGAAAACGTAGTTGCCTCAATAGTTAAAGGAGTAGCTGATGAAAATTCGAAAGGCATTTACGAACGTCTTTCGACACGCTTTTTTCATAGTTTAGAAAACGTCTTGTTTTATTTGCTTTCGTAACAATTATGGACTTTCGACAGTTTCGCCTAGGATGCGTCCAAATCTTTCAAATTATATAAAAATCACTTATACTCTAGAATTACAGCTAGTGCCTTAGATTCGATAAGATAAAGATGTGTGTTTTATTTATCGTATTTAAAGGGAAGCAATTGAAGAAGAGTTTTACGGGTTCTCAAGAAGCAAAGGGTAGGCCTATCCCACTATATCAACAATCCCATTATATCAGCAGCAACGCGGAATCAGATATCGTAGCCTCGGGCACCGGCTGACTTTCACTCGCTGGGCCCATGCTGACGCTGAATTCCGTGGGTTCGGCTTTCGCAAGCCCGTGCACTCAGCCTCGGGATAATGTAACTGCGCCAGACGTCTCGCGGGTGCGCGTGGGTCGTTGCACGCGCTACACAGGGCTCGAGTATGCGCCGCGCCCCTTCTCAACTCTTGTACTCTAACTCGCCGCTTCGAACACGCCTAAAGGTATACCTTTTTAATGTCGACTAGACTGGCGAAAGTGCTGAGCGATTTTCAAACGTTCTACATTCTTCATTCTGCTGCATTATTCCTTTTTTCATATTTTTCGAAACGTCGCTACCAAGGATATGCGAAATCAATTGAAAAACTTTACACGCCAATTAATATTTGGACGATTTTTAGCGCTATTTTAATAACTCCCGCTAGAATTTTAATTAGCTTTTGAATTTTTAAATAACTCAGAAGTTGGGAAGGATTTATGCAAAAAGCTACGTGGAAAGTATGCAAGTAGGAAAAACGAAAGAAGGCACTACTTGATCCTGGAAGGTAGGCGGCCGCACACTTCCGTCATTCTGATGGTGCTCTATCGCTGGAGTGAAGAGTGCGTTATCGGCGCGGGAAACGTCAAAGTATGTCGAGTCGGATGGCTACCCGGGCGTATGGCTGTGCCTTAGGCTGAAGCATCGACGGGCGCGAATTAAAAAGTCGCGACAGCTGCGCGTGCAAGGCCGAATCGATTCCCGCGACACAGACGGAAAAAGCCAACGGTGCGATCGCGGAGTAAATCGCGGAGTAAATCGCGGTGAAAGCCAAGTGCTCCGGGCATCTCGTCATTTCAGCCGTTTTCTCCTATACTGCTACTCACCACACATGGTTTCGATAGAATTTCAGCGGTTCGTCAAAAGCTCCTTGAGCAAGTTGCAGCGATGGTCGATGCCTGGGCCTTTCAGTTTCTTGAGCTTCTGTTGCTTCTGCTTTCTTCGGCTCACTAAACTTGATTGCGCGTCTTGCGAGTGCCTTGTGTACACGCGCTGAAGTGCGACTGGTTCTGAGCCGCCGTACTGCTCCGTCGGGCTTTTATGCCCCTCTCACTCTCCAGTCGACGTACGCGGCCGCCCCACACGGCCACACTTGGCGCTCGTAGCTTCGTACGGGGCCTAGCCAGCCATCCTCGTCGTCTGCTGGCTCGTCTGCTGTCGCTGGAGGCGTAACTGCGCAAGGGATTGCAACCGTTGCAACGGCCCGAGCGGCCGCGAGCCAACCCAGCTGATCACCAAGAGCCGGACCACGGCTCTTACTGATCTCCAAAGGCGCGAGGAAACTTACAAGGCTCTGGTCGCTTAGCTTGCGCACGCGCTACCATGATCGAGGAAGGGCTAGGCATATCGCCCGTGCCAGTGTGGCGCACGCTCGGTACACTTCAACCTGCGCATGGTTCCATACTCCATACTGACTCGCGTAGTGCGCGAAGCGGCAACATTCCAACACTCCGATTTTCATCTTTCTCTTTCTTTCATAGGTTTAATAAAAGCTTGCTAGACTTTTTAACCAAAGTTTTTTTTTATTCTGCCGTTTCTCATTGGAACATTTTTTTCATAGAAAATCTCTTTAAATAAGTGGAACTAGAACAACGAAAAAACTGTACTGAAAAAATACACTTTCACAATAACGTAAAGAATTAGTCTTATAAATATTATATTTCTAAGTGTTGGTTAATATTGTTTATAAGGTCAGATTTATTTCCCGAGTATCCTCGATTCACACTCTGGAGATAAGCTTTCAAGTCGGCGACGGTTGCTTTGTGCAGCTATTTATGAAATAAAATATTTTAAATATGTATCAATTATTATATCAAAATTTAAAGAAAAAATCACTTTTACCATTCCTTTCTTAGCTAACGCTACAATATCGAGCTTTGCTTTTTTGTTGACTCCTTTTCCTGTCTCGTTCGCATGCCTTTTTGTAGATCCAACTTCTTGTAAATCTAATAGATCTATCAGTGCAATCTTTAAATCCTGCACATTACTAACAATTGGTGGTGGAACTAAAATATATATTTTAAATTTAAAAATCAGTCAGCAATAATCTAATACATATTTCGTCACAAGGCCGTAAAATGCATTTCTTCGGTTATCGCAGTATCAGCATACAAAGGCGTGAAATCTTACAGCCAAGTCACGTTTCATACTTATTTGTTCGTACTGTTTCCGTAAAATTCTAAGTTACAGCACATTTTAGGCCTTGAGGATAGCAGGTTATACACATTGTCCTAAAAAGACCCAAACCCCCTATAACTTTGCAGGGTGAAATCCTATCAAACAAAGTTAAATAGAAAAGTTGTAGGATTTCAAAAATCAAGGTCAAAGACATGGTCACCGCTGACTTTGTATTTTGATCCTATAATTCTATAACTTTTCTATTTAACTTTTTTTATAGGATTTCACCCTGCAAAGTTATCGGGGGGTTTGGGTCTTTTTGTGACACCGTGTATATACAAAAAGTACTATACACGACACGGGAGGTAAAAAAGAATGCCTCAGATCGTACGTTTGTTACCCTCGGCTTCGCCTCGGGTGACAATTTATTGCGATTTTTGAGATGATATCTAAATTGTCTCCCGTGGGCAGTATACATTTTTTTTTACTTAGCGAGACCGAAAATACGCTATGTTATTGAACCAGGCTATGGTACCAAAAAGGATTTTTTATTGTAAAATACGTACGTGTCCTATCTGGTGGTAATTCACCTAATTTTTCATCCAAAGCTAACGCCTCAATATGAGCAATACATTTTTCGAGTTTCGGATTTGTAAACTTTTGAATGTTAAAATCTTCTTTAAAAACGTCCATCATTTTTTTAAAAATATGCACCGCTTTATCATTTATTTTGCATGAATTTTCAGAATTGTATATAAAAGATTGCAAAAGATTATCAAGATCACGGACTTTATCTGAAATAAAAAATTTATTTAATTTTACTGAACGTTCATAACTTCAGAAAAATCTATAATTAAGTAAATGCAATACCACTGGTTGGAATTTTGTACATATAGAATCCACCATCATCTTCACTAGGAATCATTGTACATATAAAAATACTCATTCTTGTAATAATTTTACAAATTGCCATTACTCTTTTTTCCGCACATCTACTGATTAAAGCCATGAAGAATATTTTACTCTCTAAAAAATTAAAGTAATAAATGTATAATAAACTAAATTCAATACTGATAATTTAACTTTCCATACCATAACTAGAATTTGGAGTACATGAAACAAAGTAAGGATGTGTCACATGATGTATTGGATCACATAATATAGGTTTAAAAGCCAATATTTCAATCCCTGGTTCTAAGCCTATGTTTCGAAACTTTTTATGCTCAGCAGGTGTGAAACTAACATCTGTATTACAAAAATTCTTATAATACATAAGGTTTTCATCCTTTACAAATGTCCTTTCCTTCCTTGTTTCCTATTTTTTAAATAAATCAAATGAAACATATATTTTTAATAATAAAAAGCTATAATTAATTTACCATTAAATCAACTGATTCATTATCATCAACATTATCTGCACGTAAAACATGGCGATCCTCCAAAATTTCATTGTCTTCTTTTTGTAATTTCACTTTAGATGGATAATTTGGAGCTCTATTCAAAAAATATTATTCATACAGTTGTCTTAAAATAAATACATGATATATAATTTAATAAATAATACATATTTTAGTACTTACGCAATTAAATTCATTAAATTGACATCAATAGCAATTTGAGAGCTTATCTTCCATGTTAGTTTACCAATACTTCTAGAAGGATTTATGATTCTTTGCTCAATATCACTTAAATGGATTCTTCTATAATCATTATTATCAAAAGTACCAGACATTATTTGTAAATCTCTGTAATATAGGTCATCATTCCATGAATCGGATAAACCAGCTACCCATAATTCTGTTTTTGAATCTTTAAATGTTGTAACTAAATGTTGAATACGTCGACACTCATCAGGTTTGTTATGACAAGGATTATCATTACTAGTGCATAGAAAAATTATATTACGTTTCTTTGAGTTTGTTTTAAAAGATTCTGTTAATCGATAAGCATAAAATAATGCATCATGAAGTGAATAATTTGAACCAGAAGACAAACTTCTATACTTTTCAATATTTTCTTTCACTAAAAGACAAATTTCAATATGAGAAAAAAATAAATAAGTAAATGTTTAATAGAGAATAAAAATGTTGCTTACAAATATTATTGATATTAATTAAAGAATCAAGTGTTACAGTGTCAAACTTTTGTAAAGACATCAAATTATCAAACTCACAATTCGATTCTTTTGTACCAAAAACGATGAGGCCTACCTTATCTTTTTTGTTATAAGCACATTTTTGTCTTATAACATTTCTATATACCTACATAAATTATACAGTTAATAATACTAATTAATTACAAATAAATCGAATTACTTTATTAAAAAATTATGATTTTTCATTACCTCAAGGCATTTTCTGAAATAATCCTTTTCGAACATTTGTTCATTCCCATCAACAAGAAAAACTATTGAATCTAATATGGTGAAAGCATTCTCTCCATTCTCCGCAAACGTTTCGTTAAAATCATCATTAAATGAAAAATCAGACGACATGCTGATGTTTTATTTTCTACAATAAAATAATTTTAGCAATTAATACACAAAGAAAGACAGTGAATTCGAAGCCGGTCAAAACAATCCATAACTAACCTACAAAAGTTGCAATGGCACTAATGTCAGTCGGCAGAGCAAATGTGTCAATGCGCCATATATATATTTATAAGACGCATGTGTCAAACTGTTTGACTCAAACAGGCGGCAATTCAAAAAAATGTTGATTAAATGTTGATGTGATCAACTGATCAATGATAATTTCACTTCAGGGATGAAGCAAAAATTCAAGGCGTAATCCGTGCGGAAAAATTTGTGAGCTCTGCGGTTATTGCTCATTTTTCCGTCTCCCTGCTATCATCAAAGTAAAAAGAAAATATATGAATTTTGTAATTTCAGCCACTTTCTTTATTGCTTTTCAAAATATACAGATTTCAGAAGATTGCATTACATCGTGAAATAATTACGAAATCATTGACATTTTCTTGCAATTACCTTTAAGCAATTGAAGACACGCGTACTATCATAGTCGTTAATTTATAAAAGATTATTATAGCCGCTCATTATAGCAGCATGCCTTTTTCATAGATATTAATGCATTTTTCCGGTACTTAATGATATTGCAAGAATTTCTTAACTAATTCTACAGTTAACGAGTTATATTTTGTAACTTTCTTACATCTTTCTTTTATCGAAAATCAACATCGCAATTGCGTTTGCATATCAACGTATAGTCAAGTAATAGAAAACGTGATCACAAGGTGATTTTCGGATTATGTACACACATGTACATACATTTTTCGTTAGCTCGTTTATATATAAAATACCGTGCTATACTAAATAGTATACTATTAACATTCTTTTTTTTGTAAATTAAGAATTTTTATCAGCATTGAAAAAATAAAATCATACATTATTTTATACACAAGACAAAAAGAAATAAAATTAAAAATCTAATTCTGCTAGGTATAATAGAAATAATGAAAAGAATGCATTCTACTATAGAAAAATGTTTAATTATATAGCACAAGCTTATACGTTAGTAATACCAAAGAAACAGAATATTTTTACAACATTGATAATAAAGAAAACATTTTTATAACATTAATTACATTAAATAACAAATTATAAAAAATTCAGAGCCTTCTTCTGCACCAACTGCAGCTTAACGATCTGATCGCAAAAAAATCGGCGTCGGGGAAATGTAAGTGGTGGGTCAACGCTTACTCTTTACGTTCGGCTCGCCTCGCCATAGTTCACACTTCACTTTACAAATATAATTATATATAAGTAAAAATAATAAATATTTACAAAAAACATAACTGTACAAAAAGAAGAAAAATAGAGTAGAGAAGAAAATCAGTACTATCGAAAAAAGTTGGTGTGATTGTCAATTTTCAGAAGTTGTTAGCGCGCCTCTCTCAGACTCGATGCTTCACATATGATCGTATACAAATTTTGTGATTTTCGCAGTTCTGTCAGTTTAACGAGTTTTTCAATACAAATTTTACAACTCATGTGCGACTAAATTAACATGATTTCACAGATGCGTTCACATGTTTCTAGTCAAAATATGTAAAACGAGAAAGAAAGGGCAAACCAACTTTCGCTCGTAAGCTTCTCGATCAATATATGTAATAAATAAAAGATGTGTGCGCGGAGAAAAATAGTTATTAAAAAAATATTTTTACATTATGGGTTGTTTGATGGATACATGTGATAAATAAAGCCATTTATACACAGCAGAATATTTCCCACTTGTTATATAAAATGCTCGGTTCGTTGGGCGGAGGAGCCTAAAACCCACGGAGACTTTCTGCCAAAATAATCAGCAATCTATCTTCGCTATATTTTACTCTACGTATAACGCACATTTCACTCGATGCAATGATTACAAGGGACTATTTATCAGTCGCTACAAATTAAAAAAAATCATTTATACCGGGCTAACTCGCTCCTCCGAACATCACGCGACGAAAATTTTGCATTTACAGATTAAAAATAGTCGTTACATTATAGTGATTCACAGTTCGCACGTCGAATCGTCATGTTCACTATGTTTTACTTTTTATACTAAATCTATACGCATTATTTATATATTTATATATTCATATACATATACATATATATATTTATAAATTCATTTATATTTAATAATATACTTGCACACAACCTCTTTGTTCCTTAGAAAGTACAAATTACAGCAACAATTTCCTCAAAATCGCAAGAATGTTTACATAGGATGACTGACCAAATTATATATAATTACAATAAGAGTGACATACCTGGCGAAAATTTGTTGGAGATTGTTGCTATTTATTTCTTCCTAAGCTGGCTAAAAACTACTTTTCCTTTCTTTCATATAAAAATAA
The DNA here is from genome assembly GCA_035586675.1 of Eurytoma californica. Classification (NCBI taxonomy): domain Eukaryota; kingdom Metazoa; phylum Arthropoda; class Insecta; order Hymenoptera; family Eurytomidae; genus Eurytoma; species Eurytoma californica. The sequence continues at coordinate 26,560,689 of JAXIUT010000009.1, read as the reverse complement.
CGCGCAATGCGAAGCTATCCAACATTGCTTTGTACATTCGCCCGTGCTCCAATGAAAACTGAAAGTTCAACTTATCGAACCATTTTAATAGAATCGCAACATCCAAATCGGGCTATTACACCGGTATTATGAAGTACTTCATATTATTTTTGTCTAAATACTTTTTTAACAAAGAATATATCAATTTAAAAAAGGGATTGAATTGTTTTTGAATTACTTCGATAAGTATTCACTTTCACTTAAAACTACCCTGCTACTCAGTTCCTTTGCGGATGGTTTTTAAGTCATTTGAAATCGTTTCGCAACAACGGTTCAGTATCAGAAAAAATCCAAGCAAAGAAATGTCCTGACTAAATTTCTCGCGTATTTTTAAAACGTCCGAACTTGATAGTTTTCACGTATCTCGTACATTTTAAAAGTATAGATACATCTGCTTAAAGTTAAAATCAGACATTCTTAGTTTTATACGTATCTGGACGTAAATAAGTTCATTACACAAATAGATTGGTTTATGCACTTCCCGTGTATATACAATTGATCATTTTATGTTTAGACGGCGCATGCGAATACCCATACACGCACGCACGCACGCACGCACGACTATAATTAACAGAATGCTCAGTGGCTTCATATTTACAAGGTATTCAGAGATAAATAAGCAACGATCAACATCAATCTGAGAGAGTAGAGATCAGATTGCATACGACGACTTTTTTAAAGTAATGTATTTTTGAACGACTTTGATCGATGCAGATCTAGACTCAAAGTGAGTTCACAAAAGACCTGAACTATCACAACAAACATCTTAAATTTTTCAATACGTGTCGGAGAAATCTAGCTCCCACATCCAGTATTTTTAGACTAAGAAGAATATCCGATCCATGAAAAAAATTCATTTTTTGCCTAGCAAGAAAAAAGTACCAACTTCTTTCCCGGCGCCGGTCTAAGAAGCTTGTCATTTCTTTCTTGCTAGGCAAAAAAATATCCTATGCACCATGGGAGGAAGTAAAGAATGCCATAAATCGCATGTTTGTTGTCTGAGCCTTCGGGCATTCTTTACTTTCTGAAACTCCCGTGGTACATAATATAATATTCTAATTTTCTTTCCCGCCATGTAATTTTTAATATGGGATTGTTCGACTTTTTTTTGCAAATTTGCAATTATAAATAATTCTGCACTCATAATTTAACTGAAAAAGGAAAGTATAAATTTGCAATTAATTGCAAAAATATATAAAATAGGATTTCACATCCTCAAAAATGGTTTTTCAATTTAATTTAACACATGATTATGGTCGAACAAACCTAAGACTTATCAACTACTTTTAACAAACTATTTTTAAATGCACCACACTTCGAGTTATTACTCAACAGTCGCGTACATAATCACCTAGCAATTTTGCACTAAATAATGCTGCATGCATTCTGCATATTGACTGAAAATATGCCTATGCCATTGGCTTCAGTCTTCTTTCAAACAGCATTTGTACACCTCCAGACTTTCCACTATAAATTGAAATATATTTTAACGATTTGCAATTAATTAAAGAAATTAAGTTAAGTTAATTAATCAAAATTAACATACCTTTGTATTTCTTGCATATTAAATTTTTGATCTTTTTAATGTTGAAGACTTTATTCTTGTCAGTGTTCGCGAAGCTGACTCACTGTTAATGCCGATCTTAATCCTCCTTGTAAAACTCCCTCATTCCATGGAAAATTTGTGTATACTTCTGCTCCTGGGAAGATGTATTTACCAGGCTTCATTTGATAGTAAGAGTTTTCTGCAAGAAAATTTCATTAAAATTAATATTAATACATAAATTAATTTTTAATTTTTCCTTATTGAAATAAAAATATTTACTTGGTAATCTTGATGCAAGGCTGTCCCTTTCTGTAGGTTGCCACGACTGGCTGTCCGATTTGTCGTATTTTTTGTCCTCATCAATATTATCGTCGTCGGTTTTTCTTTTTTGACAATCAGAACTGCTACAGCTATCACCCAGAGCCGAGTCCATAACAGAATCTATAGATGCATGTCTAGGTTTTATGTCTAATTTATCAGAAATTTTAGAGGGATCTAAATTTCCTTCTAAAGTTGAATCGTCCCTGAGATAATCAATTCTGGGAACAACGTGACATTCTTCAGAAATAAAAATCTCTTCTACTGTACGCGACGTCGATTCATAAGATGTCGTAGGACTTTCACCTGAACTTAATGTCATACTTTTTCTTGGAGAACTGAGAGATTTTGGACTACATTCAACATCCTGAGGTACTAAATTATCATCAAAATTTAAATTACTTAGATGTCGATTATGTCTTTCTTCTACAAATGTAAAGTTTTTAACTGTGTGTTCTGTAAATTCTGAATGAAATGACAGATTTCTGACATCTAAACATTCATTATCAGAAGTAGGAGTAACTGCTATGCATTTAGTAGGTTCTTTATTACTTCTTTCACTTTCTTGATTCCAAGATCTGTCAGCTGGAGATTTATTTTCACTGTCATCATTTGTACTTTTTTTATTCATGACTATTTCTTTGTGGGTACTAAGAGAAACAGCAGTTTCTGCAATATTATCACTGTCACTTTCAGAACCTTCGTTCTTTACATCTCCTTTTTCAGTAAAATTTTTTTTCTCGTAATAATCATCAATATTTGAATAAAACTTTGAGCATGAGATAAGCGACATTGGTTCATCTTCAAAAAGATCTTTTAAATCTGAATCGCTTTTGATTTTTTTCCATGGCCTGTCATCTAAATTACTACTTTCATCTTGGTCATCCCTATCATATGTTCGTTCTCTCTTAGACGTAGACTCTAACAAGAAATTATCTTGATCAACTTGTGCACTGTCTTGTGAGAAATCTTGATTTGTCGAAGTATCTTGACTTTGATCCCAAGAATCATTTAGTCGAAATTCTGGTGGTAGTAAATTAGAAGCTTCTTCAAGTATAGTATCATTCCAGCAAACCTTTTTATAATTTCCATTTAGCCTATTAACAATTTTTAAGGGTTTTCTTAGAAAAGCATTTTTTTTCATTTTCTAATTTTATATGTGATTAAAATATACTCACGTGTGACATAGTTGATTAATGATAACATCTCCATCTCCAAGCAGTTCAACATCAAACTCCAAATGTGGAAGTGATTCGCGATTTATTAAAATTTGTGGAACATTTGGAGGAATGGAAGATGGTATTAGAGCAACAGGTCGAACTTTTAACGAAGATCCAATAACAATTAGAAGATCACAAATATCTTTATCACTTGCCATAGCATCATGAAAAGCATCTGGGAGTCCTTCTCCAAAAAATACAATATCAGGTTTCATAACACCTTGTGTTACTAAATCTAAAAGAAATTTATAATTGTTAGTGTAATACATTTTCAATGTTATGTAACTTTTATCACAAATTACCAAAATTAAATATTACCTTTATAATTATCATTTGGATTAGATCCTCCAATGGAAGGTAATGCCTGTTCTTGACATTTTGGACACATAGGGATTGTTTGAGCAAAAATCTCCTCCTTTACATCATCTGATCGTACTTGATATTTACATTTTGTGCAAGATGCTGTAGCAAATGACCCATGGCATTCAATTAAATTTTTTATACCACATACTCGTTCCAATGTATCAATATTTTGTGAGTAATTTCTCAAAAGTTTCTTTTGCTTTTCTAACATTTTTATAAATTCATGACATGGACTTGGCTTGAATTGTCCAGGATAAATTTCCCGTGCAAATTTATAAAATGGTCGAGGATCTTGTGAAAAGTAATTTATATCAAACATAGCCTGAAAAAGAATGAATTTGTTTAGAAAAAACTTTGAATTTAAATTATAATTACTTTATTTATTAATAAATTACTTGTGGATCGGGTAAATCTGGAAAATCTTGTGCTAATCTAGAGTAAATACCATCTCTGCTTCTAAAATCAGGAATGCCACAACTAACGCTAACACCAGCTCCGGTCAAAACAATAATATTCTTACTTTGTTTAATAAGATTGACTACATCCAACAATGTATTTATATGCGATAGTTTTTGTCTCTTTGGTGGCTCTGACATCATATTGATAACAATCTATTAAGTTTATTATACCAATTAATAATTTAGATTCTTCAGAATGTGAAAAATATAAAAAAGATAATTAAAATCAAAACAAACCCTCCATAAGGTAATATCATCTACTTCTTCTGGAATTTGAGTAGGGTCTGAAAAAAGGAGTTTTAAAACATCCCTTGGATCTGTTCCTAACTGAATTTGTTTCTGAACCCATGATGATGCATTTCTCCATTCCATACCTCCTTCATCATCATCAGACAGCATTGATATACCAGTTATGTCAGATAAATTAGATATTGTAGAAGAGACTTCATCTTTTTCATCTGCAGTGTCAAGTCTAAAATAAAAAAAAAAAAATAATTATAAACCACTAAAAAAATAAAAAGAAATTTGTTTACTAAATAATACTTACGGAAATCCAGTATCATCGCTCATAGAGTCCGTTCTAGTAGGTGTCGTCGAAGAATTTGTAAAGTCCGATGAAGTCGAAGCAGACTTGTTAACATCAGTCAATTCGGAAAAAGCATTGTTGTCGTTCAAAGAAGCTAAAAATATATAAAAATAATTTAGATAATTTATCTTAAATATTATATTTTTATTTTGAAAGCACTCTGAACAATCACGTACTACGCATGGCCAAGTGAAAAAGCCGCGAAAGCATTTGAAAAGTAAAGATGAAAACCGCGTGCGTTTTGACGTAAGTGCATAGGAGACAGCTGAGTGGTGAGGCGCGCGCATCTCGTACATATACAAGTCCGCTGGACATTTTCTTGTTTTCGATCGGCCGTCTCGTGTGCCATCTGTGCTGAACGCGAGCAAGGCGCCGTAGCAATTTCACTGTCAATGGACCCTCCCGTTATTCCCGCCCGAAAACAGTGCCAGTCTCAATGCTATTTCCCGAGCGAGTTCCGCGAAATATGCAAAAAAAAATTGAGCGAATTATTCCGGTCAGCTTCTGGCAATAACGAGGCTCGAAAGGACCCGAGACGGACCGCATTTGGCTTGGGCGAGGCCCGGGTCATCCGAGCTCTCGGGCGAAAGTGTCATGGCGTCCGAGGAGCTCACTCGCTCCAAACGGCTCGGACGCGCCAACGGCCCCCAGTGCCGCCATCTTACCTGCTTGGCGGGCGTCGGCCAGCAATCCATATTTTCGGATATTTACCTTCGAGCTCCTCCGGGGCGGCGCTGGCAGAAGGTTTAGCGGCCCCAGGATCGAGTACGCCGTCGACTGGAAGCAACGGCTCGGCCTCCACGAGCCTTCGACGCTTGCTTGGCGACGAAAGTTCTGGCAGCTCGGACGACGCCATTTTCCCGACGACGGCAACGAGCGCAGCGAGCGAGGCACCGCAAGGCTGCAAGCAGAGGCGCTCTCTCCTCGGGAACAGGCGCGCGCGCGCTGACGGCTCGCCGCTCGCAATCTCTCTCTCGCTCTCGGTTCTCGCCACTCGCTCAGCGCTGCACTCGCTGCAGGGGCCGTCGCCCCTCGTCACGTTCCAGAGGGCGCTCCGTCGGCAAATACGCCCTCCCTAGTAATACGCTCGCACTGGCGCACTGGCCGAGTGGTTGCACGACGTCACACCGTCCCGACTAGTCTATATCAGTCGGCTCCTACGGCCCACCCCCACTTAGTGCTTTACTGCTTTCACACGCATGTACAGCATATGCAGCGTACACATGTCGGCCTGGCCGTTTCGTGACGGTTTCACTGGTTTCACATGGTCACCTAGGCAGGGTACTGAGTGGGTGGGGAGTGGCAAACTGGGAAGTCCGGGAAGTCTTCCTATATATACAAGTCTCTCGAGCCCCTCCCATTTCTCGGGCACTGACCAATCCCTGAACATGGAGCATGAGCTAAACAGCGATTTCGGGGCCAATGAATGTGCGCAATGCGCATGAATTGAATCTACGTATATACACTTCTAGTACTTCCTACTACGTACGCTTAAACTTGTGGGAGTGCACTTTGCACTTTGTACGCCTTGTGTGTGATGAGTAGAAACCGCGTGGACGGTGGCGCTTCAGCGCTTGCGTTATTGCTCTATCTCGATTTGATAGCACCCCTCACCTACTCGCTCTTGCGGGATGCGGCCAGATGCGGCTTTTCTTATCATCTTGGCCCTCCCCAGTCCCCTGTCATGCACTGCTTGTGCCAATCACGTGCGAATGCTACAACCTGCAATATACTCATAACTAAAGAATAACTTTTTTTTTTTCTTTTTTTATCTGTATCAATATTTTATTCAAACATTCTCAGTTATATATAGCACAATATCTCCTTTCAAACAATTTTTATATTTTCTTTAAAAAATTAAATATGTCAAAATATACACTTAAATCTTTTTAATTATTAGCATAGCAGCATAGTTGATAATTAATACATAAGATATCAAATTAAGCAATCACATAACTTTCCTTAAACAGAACTTTAATTATTTTTCATCGTTTTAAAAAAGTATATTAATTAAATACAGATAATAAAAATAAAAATATTCTTATTTTGGCTTTTTTGAAAAATCGCGGGCGCGGCGCTAGTAGTACGAATCCACTGAGTTCCGGCCATTCGCAGCGCATGTCATGCCGTGTGCTTCCTGCTAAAGTCTTTTTAGACTGAACGATCAGGAAACAAGATGGTACGTAATTGTAATCCCTTAAATAATAAGGAATCGTAACAAAAATAAAGCCGCCGCTGTGTCAAAAAATATTATGAAAAGACAGATTTTCATGTTAAAATAATATATTTTTTTATATCCCGATACTTTTGTGAAAAAACGATGAGTTTTGTAAGTGATTCTTACTGTGAAACTCAGTGGACAAATGATGGAGAAATTTGATTTCTTGATTTATTATGTTCATGAAATAGATTTAAAAATTCATTATTATTAATTAGTATTAAAAAGTCATTGTCTTATTTACAAATTGACTATGATAACAGCTAATTGTAACATAACCTAAACAAAGAATATACATAACCTAAATATGATTGTTATGAATCTTGTTTCAGACGGAAGCTACTATCCGCACCCGCAAATTCATGACCAACAGGCTGTTGTGTCGAAAACAGATGGTACATTTTTTAGTTTAATATACTTATACTCCAAAAGAATTTCATTTTCAATTGTAAATTTAGTGTTAATGCATTACTCAATGTATTTCAGGTAGTTGATGTCCTGCATGCGGGACAGCCATCTGTAAGAAAAACAGAGATTCGCGAAAAACTCGCTAAAATGTACAAAGTTACTCCAGATGTAGTATTCGTTTTTGGCTTCCAAACAAATTTTGGAGGTGGAAAATCTACTGGATTTGCTCTTATTTATGATACATTAGATTTTGCTAAGAAGTTTGAACCGAAGTACAGGTTACAACGACACGGTCTCTATGAGAAACAGAAACAGACCAGAAAACAGAGGAAAGAAAGAAAGAACAGGATGAAGAAGGTTAGGGGTACAAAGAAGAGCAAAGTAGGAGCAGCATCTAAAAAGGTACATTAAATCATTGTAACTATTTACCTTGTCAAATTAAATTGGAAACTATATCTAAAATTTTCCAATTCAATTTATCAAAACAAGATTTATTATATTTTATTGTTGGTGATGGTTAAATTATCTAAATTATTATTTGGCTTTCTGGTATTGATAAAATCAAATTGCATGAATATCATGGGAATCAATGACTTCTCTGCTTTTTTATTATATTAAGTTCAAAATTCTAATTGGCATGGGTAATGGGATTTATTATATACTGTAATTATTCTTTGCATGATTATTACTTATTTTAAATCTTATAATATCTTCAAAAACTTATTTAGCTTAAGCTGTGAAAATAATTTTATGGGCAAATTTCTTAGTTTTTTTATTTTTAAATGAAGGGAAAAATTAACTGAATTGTTTGCTTTTTTATAACATGTTAATAAATTCCTTGGCTTAAAACAATGTGTTATCAATCAAATTTCAGGAAAATGTATTTTATGTTTCATTTGGGTAAAGTATTTGTCATAAAAAATTATTAATCGTGATAAACTGCAGACAGAAAAATCTAAAGATTTGTCCATCTTAAATATTTATGCATGCTTTCAAAGGTATTACGCTTCTTTGTCCATATTCTAGGGAAAGAAGTAAATTTTGGTATCAACATTTGTTCTCCCACAATGGATGGTCACTTTTCTTTTCCGATTTTCTACATCAGCATGACTACATAAGCAGTACTTCTTATAAAATTAATTTGAGCATAGTCTGCTAAAATAATGTTTCATGATTTAATTACTAAAGATATTTTAATTTTATTCGAATTAGAATTCAATTAATTTTGATTAAAGTATTATATAAACAAATTGGTGTTGGGAGTAGTTTCATTGGCTTGCTTCTATTGTTTCTGTTCTCATAATTTCATGTCATCATTTATTAAACCATGGTTTATAATTTTAATGCTCATTACACATTATTCATTTTAACAAGGTAAAACATTTATTGTATGCACGTTTTAATTATTCTTCTCAATATTCTTCAATGTTCATGTTGCATTTTCAAAGCTTTAACGTGTTTAAATTCTTTTAATTTTTTCGAAATATTTGTTTACTATTTGGCAAAACAACGCATTTTTTATTACAGTAAATCCACCTGACTTTCTCGACCATGAAGGCTGCGATTTGTACAACTTAAATCTATTGTAAGCTTCTAAGAATAAAAATCGATCTTTTGTGATCACAGTGAATAATTGTTTATTTAATTAATCTATAATCCCACTATATTTAATAAGTTTACATTTGATTTTGTATTTATATACAATTAAAATTATATAAAAAACAATGTTTTAGTTTTATTTGTAATTGAATTATTATTATTGTTACAGTCGGAAATGCAGAGGCAAAGACATCATAAAATAGAAATTAATTAAAATTGTTTTTTTCAATTTTTTTTCTGTTAGATTGTAAGACAATTATTGATATATATTTACACCAGGTTTTCCGAATAACAATCAAATATGATAATTTTGACTCACAATACGATTACGTTTGTTACGTTTGATTACGTCGGCGATTACGTTTGTTGTATTAATATTACAGTAGCTATATCTACTGTATAATTATGTGCAAGACATTTATATATATGTCCTCTGTACGTTATAGCTGCGGCTAGTTATACTTGGATGATATATTATAAGTTTTTTTGTACAGTCCCTGTAGCAAATTTTTAATTTCATCTGCATAGACAGACAATTTCCTAAATGTTACTTTATAATTTGCTTTTAAGGTGCGGCCGTAATTGTCTTTTTCTTATACTGCAACAAAATGTCCTTCAATATATTAATTAACTGCATCTTGCAAACAAATTATGGATAGTAAGTGAGAATTAAATGTATAATTGATGTGCGAAAATTAGCAACTTGAAGGCAATCGCAAAGTCGTGCGCGTGGATCTACAGATACCTACAGGTTTGCACTTAGTTTTGTAGTTTACTAGGGGTAAGCGGTACAGTTGTTGGCAGGGGGAGGGGGGGTAATCATTGGCACGCAATGATTGTGATTGGCATATTATACATTAGCTTATATATTTGTAGCTGGTGCCAATCACTATCTTAACCAGGATCAATCACTATGTTGTGTTGTATGCTTAAAGTGCCAATCACTCTTTTAGCCCTACTTTTTAAGGTATCGTGAATTAATAAAAGAAAAGCGTTTCTCGACACTGTAAGTAAATCTTGATACACTCGGCGGAAGTTGACTCTGATAGAACTATTTAAAAAACTGCAACGCCGCACGAAAATTTGGAGGTTTGAAAATATGATGCTAGTGGCGTTAGTTTCGCATCTTTAAAATCAACATCACAGATACAATCATCAGCAAAAATGAGAAAATATCACCACCAGTATCATATTTTCCAACTTCCAAATTTTCGTGCTGCGTTGCAGTTTTTTAAATAGTTCTATCAAAATCAACTTCCGCCGAGTGTATATGCATTTCCAATTCTTCCCTATACATCAACATTTAAAATTTACTTAAGGGGATGTCAAACCCAGGGGTAGGAATCTGCCGTACCGGTATCGGTATTTTCTTCTTTGTCTCGAGATCAAAACAAATTTTCGAAAAAAGCGCTCTTTGTTGCCCTCCGCGTTGGGGCAAGGAAGGTGTGTTTCAATTTCAAGTAATTCCGTTCAAAACTCTAGGAGAAAAATGGCATGAAAAATGTTACATTTATGTGACATATTTATACATTTTTCTCCTAGAGTTTTGAACGGAATGACTTGAAATTGAAACACACCTTCCTTGCCCCAACGCGGAGGGCAAAAAAGAGCGCTTTTTTCGAAAATTTGTTTTGATCTTGAGACAAAGAAGAAAATACCGATGCCGGTACGGCAGATTCCTACCCCTGGGTTTCACATCCCCTTAACTTTTTTTTTTATTTTTAATTGTCTGGATTATTAAGGTGGCTGATATTCAAGAATCTGGAGTAGATCGATGAACGTGTTCTTGAAACGCAACATCATCCTGCAATTCATAATTCTTCATGTTGTATAACATCTCACATTAATGGTGTTAACACCTCTACAGATGTATTATCCATGGTTTCATTTTCTTCAATTAATTTCTTGCTACTTTTTGATGTAACTTCAGTTTTCGGTAGGACAACATCATTGACGCCATTATGTCGAGTTCTACTAGCAGTATCCATTTCACTGGCTGATTCAAAGGAATTATTCCAATTGTTATCCCATTCATCTCTGTCATTGGATTTTCGAATTATGTACCAACTGCCAATGTGAAAACCCCAATCCTTACTAGGATCAAATTTTAAGGTTGCTGAAATTTAGGTATACACTTTTGTTTTAATCTATTCTAAAATATTCGATACGTAATTCATTTTACTTACATAAATCCAAGAAAAAGTTCATGGGTTGCATCATCATCTGTTCTGATTCTTTATTATTTTTAAAAAAATGCGTTATTGGTGATGAATTGAGATCGAAAGGATTCATCGACTTCATTTGATTAGGTATTTTGTCCCTCATATTTCTAAACCAGTCACGAACTCCTTCACCGAATTCAGCATTTTGATGCTTCATCATTATCGAGCGGAATCTTCCGTTACCTACGAATCCGTTAAGAATTTATTAACAATTTTTAAATTATCATGAAGATTCGATAATAAATTAGTACCTAAAATAAGTGGATTTGGAAAGCGCGCAGCGTCAAAGGAAGCCACAAAAAGAGCGCAAAGTAGAAGAGACGTTCCGAACATTTTTTTGAGAACTGGCTGTTTTTGCGTGTCCGTCGACATATTCTTTTATCAGATCGAATGAAGAATCGCATGTACATAATTTCTTGAAGTTCAAAAGCAATCCAAGGAGATTCGTTAAATAACAAACCAAACATTAAATTCATATTATACACTTTACAATCTAAAGGATTGAAAATTATTTCCAGGAAATTCCTTGTACTTTTACAAAGTCATTTGAGTTTATTAAAAATTGTATATTGCTAATTGGTACATTGCATAATGAATCAAGATTGATTAAAATAATTTTTTTTATATAGGGGAGAACGGGGCATAGTGTAGGGCCACGCACACAATTATGTAAAAAATCTTTTAGAGACGTATAATTGGTACGATACCTCAAGTTTAGGGGTTGCAGATCAAATTTAGATAACAAAGTGGCCCGCAATGCGCCTCTAAAAAATTGAGTGCGTGACCCGCTCTCTCCTACCTACTTTTATCGTGTCTTTGCGCACGGCGTATCGAAAAGCATATTTGTGTGATCCCTGTTAACATTAAAATTTTGTAATCAATAAGATGAGACGAGCAACAAACAGTCAAATTCAATAGAAATGTTTCATGTCATATATGGTGGTTTTGCGGTTATTAGCGGCGAGACCCTTGACGATAGGTCCTTACTAAAAAAGAGAATGATGAAAAGTGAAGCCTTTATTGACTGTGATTGGTCAGTTAGACGTGGAGATTTGAAATTTGATTGGCTTACAGATTGTGACATATTATGACGGAAATTTGGCGCGAAATTTTAAATATCGCATTTTATCATTCTGCATGTACCGCGCGCGCAGCGCGCATATAGACTTCTAGTATAGCATAAATTGTGATCGGAATAGTATTGATCAACGGGGTCTGAAAGAACATGCGTTCTATTCCATTTCATATAGCAACATTAGAAAGGACCCCGCACCATTAACATTGAAAACGTGACTTCGGTGAAAATATAATGTAAGATTATTAAATATTACTTAATTTAATATAAATTAATATAGATATATATATTTTTTCACCGATGCTCCATTTTCAATATTAATGGGGCGGGGTCCTTTAATGATTCATTTATTTTTAATTATTTTCCATGGAAGAACTGATTGAGTCCCGAATGGAAATAAAAATCGCACGTTGGAATACATATTTTTAGTAGGTTACTGTACGTTTCCGTACGATTTAGTTACAATTTGGACAAATTGTACATAAACGTACGGAATTGTACGGATCCGTACAGTAACGTACGCAAACTTACGGAATCTGTGTTTTTTTCATTCGGGATACGTGGGCATAATCAGCAATTAATTAAATATGATTTGTTAAATGTACTTTTACACTAATTTTTGACCTTATTGAAAATCTTTTGGACACCAGGTATAATATATGATAAAGTTCATACAGTTATTGATGATTTTAACGGGGTGTGAAACCCTCTTGTAGGAATCTACATTATCGGCATAAGCATTTTATTTATTATTAAAAGTGAAAATCATTTTTCAAAATTCGGCCAACGTACTGCCCTCTGCAATTGTGCAAGGAAACTGTAAAAAAATTTCTGCCAATTACATCTATAAATGGCTTCAGGATATGGTTTGAAAATTTTTCAAATAATTTCGTAAAGTTGGTTAAGAACG
>JAXIUT010000009.1:26493037-26547449 GCA_035586675.1 Eurytoma californica | reverse complement strand
TCCTCAAAATTCAGTCCTTTTTGCTCTATCTGTAGCCGTTTCCCAGGTATTTATTAACAATAAATAAATAAATATCATAAAAACTTTAGAAACGTTTAAGAAACTTTTATAAAACGTGTTAAATACTTTTTTTGCGGACATATAGGATGTTATTAAAACGTTTTCTATACGTTTTTCGAATAACGTTTTAAAGTTTTTAAAAAAACGTTTTAAAACGTTTGGTGCTATTCGGATATATTCAAGTACAGTAATGGATTATATGAAACGATCCGAGGAGGATTTGTAGTATTAGCGATCGATTTTTCAATAACATTGTCTTCTAATCCGCACCAGATTATAGGAGGTTCTTCCCGCTCTAACTTCTATAAATAGCTGCTCTTGGCAAGGAGAGCCGCGCTCGGAACTCTGTTCGCTAGACGAAGAATCGATCGTTCCCTCACTGGATTGTTAGGTAGCTGCGTCTCTTCCTTCCCGAACAGCGCTCTCTCGCTAAAACACAACTTTAATAACGCATGTTTTGCTCGATCAATGCCTTCTCTCGCAAGAAGACCTGACACAACGGCAGTTCTTACAGTCGTCCTAGAGCATTGCCGCGACCGGTACTAACAGCATTATTTTGACCGGCATTTTCTTCTCGCTCTCTCATTCCTTTCGCTGACGCGTCGGCAGCTGCTGTCCGGCCAGCCGCCACTGCAGCCTGCTGGCAGTGCTTGGCTTCGTTCAGAGTGGAGTGACGCTGCTAAAGCGAAAATGGACTCGTCCGAGATCAAAAGTCAGACTCTTCACCTCTCCGCCACTCTCGCGTCGCTACTGCTAAACATGCATTTGTATTTTTACTAGCTTCCTGTTCCAGTCTTTTTTTCCATAAATTTCGTCGACGGTTTAATACACTATTATTTGCATTGGCTACTTGAAACAAGTTTTATTTGGCTATGTAGAATGGCTTTGCACGATAAAAGTCTGAGTAATTTGAAAGCCAATCTGAATTCTACTGGGTGGGTCTGTTCTTGTTAATAGTGAATTTCAAAAACACTAAGCTTTTTCGTGCGAGGACTGGGTGAAATATGACATTTTTGGGCACCGTTTGGTATAGTCATTGTTATTAGTCTGGCGATTTCTTAAATCGAAGCTTTATTCGTTCTTTTACTTTCAAGGCACAGCAGCATCCAAGCACTTGGACTCGCCCACCCCTCCGTTCATTATCTTGCTTCGCGTCTGTACTCACATCCAGGGACGTGCCTAAAATGTTTCGATCCATGCTCTTCTATACTTGTCCTTCCTTAATTTAGTTACTTAATCTAGTTGAAATACACGCTGTTTTCACCTTCGCCGGTAGAAAATAGCAAACTCCATTATTCGATCATTTCGTTGGCTCGATGCTGTTATGGAAACATGTAGGCCCAAATATTGATCTTCTCAATCAAAAGAATAGAGCAATGAAATGATGGACTCTTGGAGTTATATGGCTTTAACAATACTGCAGTTATAGAGTACTTAGGGAAGTCCTATTGAGTTGCAGAGAGCGGAAGCTACTCAGTCCCTGGATTACAGATTCCTTAATCTCTGATTTATCGTAAATCGGAATTTCATTAGACTGAAGTTTATATAGCTAGTTTACGGAATTTATTCATCGTCGAATCGTCGAATATAAACAGGAGAAATGCACTTGGCGAAAGATTATGGAAAGGAATGGTGTGATGGAGAGGCACAGACGCAAAGGCTAATCGAGTGGAGGCTCGGTTCGGCTCAAGTCTGCGCGTCGAGTCCCAAGCAAAGCGCGCCAGTGAAACAGTGAGCTCTGGAGGGGAATCGGGAGAGGTGGCTTTGGCATTGGTGCTGCGTCGCCGAGCCGCCAAGCTATAAAGTAAAATAGAATTGTGAGGTTGGCGGTGACTATAGAGCGTCCATACTGTACGCCAGTCTCCCGTCTGTGCCGAGTCCCGAAGAGTGCTGAGCCAGAAGAGCCAGAAGAGCAAGAGCTAATCCCACGAAGCCCGGAGCAGCCTCGGCGCCCTCGGCGCTTTTGGTTGGCGCGCGCCTTTTCCATCAAGATGTCGTTGCCAGTTGACGGCGCGCCGCCGTCTGCAGCGTAATCGTCGCCGGTGCAACCGTGCTCGGTGCAGGCACTGCACGCCCGCTTGATTCGAGCACTTCAAGTCGCGAAGAAGACCGCGCGTGCGACGCTCCAAGCTAACGAGGATGGAGGAGGAGGCGCACCGGCTTGATCTGGACGAAAAGCCCGGGCCAGAGTTGCAGTTAGCCATCGCGACGACTTTTTCCGTGGCCCAGGCTACCGACATCCTCATCAAGCAGGAACCCCAAGACTTATTGATATCGGAGATCCCCACGGAGGAGCACGCGGAGGAGCTCGCGGAGGAGCTCACGGAGGAGCGCGAGGAGGATCATGAACACCACGAGCTGCCTAATGGCTTCGGCGAAGAGGATGCAAGCCACGAGAACTTGCCTCCAGTTACTTATCCCGAGGTCAGCGATGTCATTATGCATCGTGCCGTTTCACCGCCGAGCTATCCTATTGTAAGTTTATATTTATTTCCATGCTTACTTGCCAAGTTGGGATCGTCTCTTTTTCCTATGCTTTTAATTATAGCTAACCTTCAAAATTTGCAGAACAGGTTTATTTTTCTCTTTTCATCTATGTCTATTAATCTATTCTAATTCGAAAAAAAACAATATTTTATTCTTTTTATAATTTTATTTATAACTTTTTTTTAAAATATTTTAATGTTTTTATATTTGCAGGATCCTGACGAAGAAAGAATGCAAAGGTTGATATTGTTTTATAAAAAGAAATATGACTTACTGGATGTAACAGTTGAACTGGAAAGTTGTGATAAAATTTGGGAGACTTTGCAACTTATAAAAAACATTCAAGGTTCTTCACCTGAAGAAAGTGCATTATTAGATACAATTGACAGTCAACCAATATTGCCTGGACCACATATACCTTATGAGCCTACATTAGGAAATAATAATAAGGCTCTTCCTGATTTTAGGTTTTCTATTAAGAGCAAAAAGAAACTTTATCATTGTATTACATGTGGAAAAGAATTTAATGATAGTCAGCAATTGAGACAGCATGCAGTGAATGAACACAAAATGTTTTATAATCCCACCAAGAGAGTTTATAAGCCACGAGAACAAGTTCCTAAAAGTACACCAGTGTTTCCTAATGCAGATAAAAATAAGATCATTGAGGCTGAAGAAGTTACATCTTTAATTTGCCCAGAAACACAATCAATACTAGAAACTGAATCTACTCAATCACCATTAATAGAGAATACTGAATGTTCAATAAGTGATAATTCGAAAAGTGAAGGGGATCAACCAAAAATAAATAATCTCAAAGAAAAAATAAGATGTGTCCTGTGTAAACGAGTGTGTACAGACATTATTTACCATATGAAAAATTATCACAAGGTTGGATGTATAAGTTCAATAGTTAGTCAGTGCGAAAAAATTGCAGTAGATAATACCACAACCCCTGTGATTGTAAACACAAAAAAGATTAACGTGATATCTGCAGCAATACCAGAAATTGAACAATTAGATTTGAATCAACCATTAGCAGTTACAGTGAAAAAGAGGAAACGCAACACACCTAGATGGACTATACCTAAGAAAAAGAGAAGAGCAGTTATAGATACAATAGTTAAAACAACCAAACCAGTTACACAGGGTCCTTTTCATTGTGATATATGTTTAGGTATTTATAAAAGTTACAGAACTTATAATCATCATAAAAGCCTTCATAGGAGGAGAGGTGAAACAATTAACAACTTTGATCCATCTCAATGTCGATTTCTTAATTCTCCATTGCGTGGTGAAAAAACTAATAGTGTTTCTAAAGAAATCATCCCTGTTCAAGAATATGTATCCGTACAGAAAGAAACTATGAAATCACAAACAGCAATAACAGATTTCATTAATGTACAAAAAGGAAGCATAGAACCTCAAAATGGAAATGCACTGATTTCTGACGATTTAAACATGGAAATAGATAATCAATCAGAACAAACTAGCTGTGAATGTGGAAGATCATTCAGAAATTATCACACAATGTATTTACATAAAGTTAAGTGTAGAGGGAGTAATTATAAAAATAAAATTATCAATGACTCAGACTCAGGAATTGGTATAAGTATAAAAATTAAGAAGAACAAAAATGATTCTTATGAAGTTGTGCCGCAGAATACCCCTGTCGAAGATAGTTATAAATCTTCTAAAGATAGTGATGCATCATCAAACGATTCTGGCATGGTTTCTATTGACTATAATAATCAAAAAATTGATACCATTGAATCTTCAAATATCACTAATAAAGGACACAGTATTTTAAGAATTCAGGTTGCTGAAGATGATGAAGAAGTTGATATTGAGGATGAAGATTCAAATCACAGCAGTTTAAATGAACGTAATTATAAAGATTTAGTAGATAATGCTGCAGAAGTAGCCCCTTCTTCAGTGAAAAATGATACTTTTGAACAGAAAATGAATCATACTGCTAGATCGATTAATAAAAAAAATAATAGTGTTCCATCATTGATTAATCTTTGCAAGTACGTATACATTCAGTCAACATTTTATTTTATTTATTTCAATTTATAATAATTATGTAAATATTTTTTCAGACATGTGCTGTCAAACTCCAAACAACAGAATGAACAAATATCTAATTATAGTTGTGAAATGTGTTCAATTTATTTTAAAAATAAAACTGAATTACTAGAACATACCTCAAAAATGAAGCATAACGTGACAAATAATTGTCCATGTGGGAAAAATTTTAAGAATTTAAAATATCTTAACATTCTTAACATACATGTAAGAAGATTCCATCCTCTTTTATTGAATTGTAGCTACTGTATGACAAATTTTGATAAGATTGAAAAATACTTGCAACACAAATGTGAAGTTACAGAAGGCAAGTTATTTATTGAACCGATTCTTCAAACTCAGTGTTTAAAATGCAAGGCTTTGATAGATATAGGTGAACCATATGATAAACACATGAAAACTCACCTGATTGAAGTAACAAACTATTACCAGTGTTTCAAATGTGAACTTAAATTTGATAATCCTCATCAACGACGATCACATTTTAGCAAGGAGCATGGATTTGCTTGTTGTCGAATATGTGGTAAACTTTTTCATATTGATTATCTATCAAAGCATGAAGCTTATCATGATGGATTAGGACACCCTTGTCACTTATGTAAAAAGGCATTTACACAAAAAACCTTACTGAAAAAACATGTTCAGAATTCACATGACCCTACAGTAAATGAAGTTGTCAAGTGCCTCGTTTGTGCTCAAAGTATAAAACTAAAATACTTGAAGAAGCATATGAGTTCTCATTTACACACAGAAATTTGCCGAAAATGTAATAAATGCTACAGGAGTGACCAGTATCAAGACTTAGAGAATCATGTTGCGTTAGATCATCCTTATGAGTATCCAACATTGAAATGCAAAGCTTGTCAAGCGACTTTTCTATCTGACAAGAGGTACGAAGAACATTCTCAAGAAGGAGCTTGCAAGCTTGACAAAAACAGTTCTGAAAATGATGTACAAAGTTTGACGACTAATTGATAGCTTTTTAAATGGTTAATGCGACCTTTATTTAAATTTTAATATTTAAGAAAACAGGAGTACTATTATATATATATATATATTAGGAACTATTTTCATCTACTTACTATTTATTAAACTCTGAATTTATATTTACATGACTTTATATAGTTTTTTATTTTTATACTTTTTTTTCAAAATTGTATTTATAAAGGGTATATATTGTACGAGATCGAAGGTGTCTAAACAATTATGAATTAAAATTTTATTATTTTTATTATTTGGCATAAACTAGAAGTGTATTACGGAGAGTTTATAAACAGATGCGGTACAACACGATGATTATTCGTGTCGATGGATTGTTAAAGTTTAAAACATTCATGTATATTGCAAAAGTTGATTTGGAAGGAGATCTTGATAAAGTGTATTTTTTATTACATTTGAGATGGTAGATCTCAAAACACAATTCAAATTTTTTGTAAATAGTTTATAATTTACAAATTATAATTATTTTATCATGTATGGTAATGTATTGAATCTTAAATTGTAAGAAGTAGTCTGAATAAACTTTTTCAGTTTTTATTATTTTACTTTTAAACAACTTCAAGATGTATAATATAAACTGTTTATTTGTAAAATATGAAGGACTCAAAAATGTAAGTTTTTGTAAACGTTTAGCCATGCATTTTTGCAAACAAATCTTGTAATCAAAATTAAATATGTGTATGCGTCATAATTATGAAGAGAAAGTATTTAAAATTTGATCACTAACATTAGAGTTTTTTAAGCATTCTTTAAAATGATTTTCATTTAAATGTTTTAATTCTCTGCTAAGATTTACTAACCACTGCCAAAAATTATTTATATACCATGCAAGAAAAATGAGTTTGCACTCAAGTTGTCCAAAAAGAAATGGAATCGATTTGTGTTAAGTTTGTTTTAGAAGCTGTGAAAGTGAATGAAAGTGTAACATATGATATTTTAACTTTGAATAAAATAAAATGAGCGAAAATTGATCTTGAAAGTATATTTTTTTATTCATATATGACTGCAACCCCGCGATACTGTTGTAATTATTAATTATTAATTATTAATTATTTATTACAATGTAATAGTGCAGGGGATACATAAATATTTTTATATTTTTAATTTGGAAGGTACATGGCACCAGGCCACGTCCCTAAGATGAATTCTTGAATATCAGAAAATGAGCAATTATATTATAATGAATTAAAATCGCGGGTTCGCGATCGCCCAACTGGCTGCGGGCGGGCGGGCCGCTCTAGAGGGTCTCCTGGCTGCAGATGTCGCTGGGTTCTGTGTCCGTGCCGTTACGATTCTTTGAATGTGTATTGCGTATGTGATTTGATGCGAAATTGTGTGAAGGAGAAAGAAGTGGTGTATTAGCTATATAGAGTAAGAGAAGCGGAGAGGAGAAACCGCGCTCGCGCGTCAGCGCCACAGTGGGGAAAAGAGAGCTCGCGCCCGTACGGGCCGTCGCGGTCGCTCGCGCTCGCTCCCCCTTCGGGCGACTCGGCGCACGCTCGGCACGCACGGCACAGCACAGCAGTGTATATTATATACGCGGCGCCGCTGCTCTCAGTTCGGCTGGCCGGTCCGACCCGCGCGCGCGCCTCTCAGCCTGTCTCCGAGCAAGAACGACGGGCCGCACGACGCCACCCTACTATTTTTTTAAATTGACCTCGGTAAGGATTGCGAGCGAGCGCAACCCCCGCCGCAGCGGAGCAATACCGCGGCTCCGCGTCCCACAGTGCGCGGTGAGTGTGCCGCAGAGCCATGTACGCGAGCACCTAGAGTCGCCGACTGTCCGCGACGTTCGATACATCGGCCAATTGCCCGCTCCGAGCTGATTCCGCCCGCCGGCTCTCTCGGGCCGCCCTTTGCGCCTCTTTAAAGGCCCCGCTCAGAAACCGCACGGAGCTTCTCGCGAGCGCGGGAGAGCCAGCGGGGGGTGACGCGCCCCGCGCGCCCCAGTACGGTCGAATCGCGTGTAGGTGGCCAGGTGCTTTCGTTCGAGGTGAAAAACTAAAAAGAAAAATAAAACCCACGCAGAGGCAGAGAAGAGGAGGCAAGGATTGGGGGCGGGAGGACGCGCGAGGATGACGGGCGAGGAGAAGAAAGGCGGCGGAGGCGGGGGAAGGACGAACAACATCGAGCTAACCTCGGCCGATAACGCCAACAACCTGAACAATGTGCAGACGAACGTCGAGGCCCAGATGAGCCACGGCCAGCAGAACGGGGGACCGGAGAAGGCGCCGGTTGTCGCCGGGACCAACGTCGAGACTCTGCCCCGCACCGGCAAACAGGTAATTACCAAAATAGCCCTCCCTCCGCCCCGTCCACCCGTCCAGGGTTCCGCGACCTGCAGCTCCGGAGCAGCTGGATTTATAGCTGAAATTCGTGCGAGTATTGATCGATCGGCGCCCGCCGGCTGCCAGTCGCCGGCGAACCAGGCGGCGAACCCTGCGGATCCGGGCGCCTGGATCGCTCGTTAAGGCGCTCGCGACAGCTAATGGAGGCTTCACTCATTTGTCCGTTGGTCTGGCGCAGCTCGCCGGGAAAATCCGAGCACCCTTTTTTCTTCGCCTCTTTCGTGTCAAGTTCAGGGACATTCAACCTCGGAAGATTCGTTGCCAAGGCTACTGCGATGTATTTCTGATGGAACTCACTGATAATTCCCGCGCTCAACGCCGAGCGCTGCATTTTTTTCAGTTGCCCTCCGAGCCCAACTTTTCAGGAATGTTAACAAAGCGCCGCCCGATAAGACTGCTATCTTATTGCTCTAGTTTCGTTCGTTCAGCGCTGACGCATCTTCGGGCGGGACGAGAAAAATGCCCTAAATTCGCCTCAATCGGCCAGTTGAAGCTCGTAAAAGATACTCTTCGAATTTTTCCTTGCAGTGGCCGCAGTTTATTCGACATCGTGTCATGCCCATTTTATGCCTAGCAAGCTTTTTATGTTTTCCAACTCTTCGCGTTCGAAGTTTACTGCTAAGTGGAAGCTGCCAGTAATTCTTATATTAGCATGTGTCCACCTTGGGTCTAACCGCATCTGCTTACGCTGCTTTAAACGGTGTATTACCGTGTAACCCAGTCGCTTCTGGGCCGAACAGTTTTATGAGAGGTCGACTGGGGGGAAACGCGAAGTTATACGAGCCAGCTGCTCTCTATGGCCTTCTCTTGCCTATTTCCAGTGCAGCTGCTGTAATTTTGACTTTTCGGTTTGTCTATGTGCGTGCGTGCGCGTAGCGGTGTAGTGCTGAACGCGAATACGTGCTTCCAAATCCGGAGCCAGTGCCGGAAAATTACCGGCACATTGTTCTCACGAAAATTGGAAAAGCGACGTAAATTCCGCTCCCCTCTGCTCCCCGCTGCTCCCCGCTGCTCCCCGCTGGTCACTCGCGCGGGCAAAAAATCCTGTTTCCTGCTGATCGATATTTCACCTCGCGCAGTCAGCCTATTCAGAGACGCGAATTGTGCCTTCGTTTCTGCAACGGCATTCGTCAGCGATTTTTCGCACAGTAGTTATATGCAAATTACTTTGGTTTCGTCAGAAAAAGTTAATAATAGTTGCATAATATCCGGCATGCTTAGACTAGTGCTTAGATGAAATTCACATATCACTTTAAATTATATAGAATTCCTTTTTTCTTTTACAAAAAAAATATAGTGCAGTATGATTAAAATGAAAAATGTTTACTCAGTTTTAAAAAATATACATTGTTGTCTTAATGTCCGATTAAGAGTGTTCTACTTTTGAGGAGAAAATGGGGAATAACCAATCAGAGCTCGCAAATGTTTCTTTCTAATTAATCTCAATGATACTTGTACTAAGAGCAGACGACAAGCCATCACAAATTTTCTTTATTTTTGTATGCGCTTAAAAAATGTTTCGCGCATATGTTGCAGTTTTCCCTTGTTTATTAATGTTCAAAGAACATTATGCCACTAGTTTTACGTCGATTCAGCAAAAATTCGAGGAAAAATCCGAACAGAAAAATTAGTTCTGACTCCCCATTTCCTCCTCAAAGGTGGAGCACTCTTACAACGAGTAGCCGTTTAAAGATCTCTTTCCTGAGGAAGCAACTTCGACATTGATTACGCAATTGCAGATATTTATGCTCACTTTTTCACTCTTTGCGGGGCTTATTCGCATTGTAATCCATTCCGTGTATGCATAATACAGGAACGATCTTTTATTTGCAAACAGCATTTGAATGAGCATTAGACAGTGAGGACGCGAAGACCCACGCGTATCAGATGCTACCATGCGCGGCCGTTGACAACGTCATTGAAAAAGTGAAGGCGCGCAAAGATCCACTACTAACAAAAATAAATTAGCATAATCGCTCGATTCAGTGTAGAAAAATAAGGTTCCACGAGTGAAACCGAAAAATGTCAAGGCTACATAGTAGTGCTGTATCAGTACCGATTCTCGTGTTCTTCGCTGAAAAGGGAAAAGGTTCAAAGTCTCGAAATATCATTATCATAGTGTGAGTGAGCGTACTTTATTTTATACGTCAAGTTTAACAAACATTTAAGAGCGTCTATTTTTTTATTAACGTTTTTTTATTGAAGTATTTATAAGTCCAGTGATCGTTTATACACTTATCGTTTATCTACGCTGTCACTAATAATAACGCGCAGTTTATAATTATAGATTTAAAAATAAACACGAGGAAAATGAAAATAATAATAATTAGAACGATATTAAAATGAAGAACTATATCTTGATCAGTTTTGCGATTCATTCAAAAGCTAAATACAGTCGAGCTTACGTGTAGCAAAGAAAAAGCAAACGCAGTAGCAGTAGCGTTATCCTGATCTCTCAAGTGCTTCCACCCTAACGACTCCGAATCTCTTTGCATAAAATGTGCCCCGCGTACACACCGGAGTGTGCTCTCCAATCTGCTAATAGAGTGGGAGGTATACAATCTAGAAAATACTCGAACATCCCTAAGTATTAGCGTGAGTATGAGGAAGCAATTATTAGCTTGGTATTATAGAATGCGCGCTGCTTTATCGCGCCCTGTGAGGGCGGGCCCCTGTTGCGAGACGAGGGACCTATTTGGAGTCTTGCCAGCGGACTCGTCTTGAGAATTTGATTTGCTGTCTTGCCGGTGGTCGTCGCGATGCCCGACAAGACATCCGCGGGAAAACGCTATCAACTTTTGCAATATCTTTTGTATCGTCCTTTTTCATTTTTAATTCTTTACATTCTTTAATATAATTTATATCGGAAGACTGCCTTATTCACCACACCATCGCCCTGCTTTATTCATTCGCGATTACTCTTCTGATATTTCTTGTATTTTAGCATAAGGTAGGTCAATACAAAAGGGTCCATGTAGATTCAACTTTTTCGAATTAAATGAACTTTTATTTACTTTTTCTCCTTTCATTAATTCCATAAAAAAAGTTCGTTACCTTGGAGGTATGAGTACAAGACATAGGTAAGTACTCGAATCGTGCCGTTATTTATTAAAAAAGAAGCTATCGAAGAAATTCAGATCAACTGAGTTCTATCGCAGAAAGCACATGAAATTTACGGTTATTGATAAATATTTTTCTCCTCGCGAATTGCGTACAGTGGCCGATCAGATTATGAATGGGGAGGCCAAATACATGTTTAACACGCACCGGCCGTCTGTCAGGAAACAAACGGAAAGGCAAACACACCGAATACACCGAGGCATTCCTTGTCCAAGGCCACCACCACCAAACTTTGATTTTTACAAGCGTTGATCCTCGCTGCCCCCGCAATGATCTATATTTAAAGCGTTCGAGGGTCGAAGATTCTCGAAGTTTAGTCCAAAGCATGTTGCTATGGTTGTGTGTCAGTGTGTGTCCGTATGGCGACGGATAACCCGCATAACCGATCCGAAATCTAATAATTCGACCCCCGGGATTTCCGTTTTCCGTTCGCATCCGTTAGATCGCGCTCGCCCTCTTACCGGGGGATGTCGCTCGCCCATCTAATTACTGAGAAGCGCTGCTCTAGCTGTTGCTCGATTTAAAATGTCATTCCTTGGATTGGATACTATTAAATGTTGTTAAACTAAAATAGAAGTAGCACCAAATTAGAATAGTTCAGTTACTTTTCCTGTTTTGCGTGCAATGACTGTATTTAATTCAAAATTATAAGATTCATAAATAGCTGGCGGTAAAAGCTACTTTTATGATAATTAAAACCCTTCCCCTTAAACATACATTTTTTTTCTAGATAATTTGAGTTAGTGGTCAATAAAATACCTATACAATGGAGAGTATCAAAAATTGAATACAATCAAGGAGTCAACTAGCAGGTTTGCTTTGCTAGTTTTTATAAACAAACTTGAAATTATATCTGCGTATATTATGTACCATTTTTAAATGTCAATGCTATACATTTTTAACGACTTAGCGAAAAACTTGTGGCTAAATAGAATAGAAACGCTACACAATTTCTAGTTTATTGAGCAAAATAGATTCGTAGTACTTTCTCGGAATTAAAACCAGATCTCACTATACTTGTCTGTAAGATTTAAATTTTTAGATAACTGCTGTATCAATTATACTTGAGAAAATTTCTCGTAATTATAAATTTATACTCTTTCAGTTAAGTATTGTATAACGGTGAAATAAGTATAAGATAGCAGGGGAAATATATAAAGGTAGCATGCATTTAAATATTATAACTTACACGTGTATAAATGTTCTAAACTACGAGGCACAGTTATCGCATTAAGAACCGTGAGAGATAATAAAAATATCCGCAGCTGTAAAGGCGTGACACACCCTCTCGTTCACGCTATCTTTAAATTACGAGTATAAAAATACTCAGGATGGCTAAAATTGTGCAGTATGCATACCGGAAAAAGAAAGAAGTTTCCGCGAAGAAATACCACGACGGAATTATCCGAACTAGCCGGTGATTGGCGACGCGAGTTCCTCGCGTCCGAATCGCAAGTTGACGGAGGTAGTTTCGCGCCTTGTTCCGAGGCGATCTCGCGTGAAAAATTTCCGCCGCTGGGCGAAACGGAGGGAAGGAGAGGAGCCGGTCGCGTCGGTGTGTGGCAGACGAGAAAATCGAGTGATCATCCGCGCTGATGAACGCGTACTCGCGATGTAAATAACCGCTCTCCTTGCGCAGTCGTACGGTAAGCAGCAGAATTGCATAATCCCAATTTTCTCGCAAGCTTCTTGAGTCGGCACCGCACGAGAAATCTCGGCTTTATTTTCCACCGATACGTAAGCTAAAAATAATCAGGGCGTCGCGGGGGAAGAGGCATGTAAACCCGCGCGTGAGGTAATCCATGCGGAGTCTTCCCTTCACTTCCTTTTCAACAGGGAACTGCAACTAATTTCATTTGTCGAGTCTCATTGAGCCAGCTTTCGATCGACTTTTATTTATTTTATTAATAATCTTTAAACAACAGAAATGCATTGATACCTTAATAAGCATAGCATTTTTTTGAAAAAAGCAAACAAACAGGCCTAGAGGCTTTGAAGATAGCTTTGAAAGTCTGGTGTAAACTGGGCGCCAACCTAAATACCGGGGGTTGCATGATCGATATCACCGTCTGTCCGGTGCTCATCCGCGCCCACGCGACCGTCTCCACGCTCTTATTGAGTCATCGCCGGTCACCAAATACTTCCGTGCGATATTGCTCGAATTGTTAAAACAATTGCTTCTTGCATTAATTCTTATTTCTTCTCCCATATTTATTTTTATATTTTTCAAATCACACTGTTCATTTAGAGCAGGCTCAAAAAGAAAGCCATAAGGTAGTTTTTCTTAGCAATTTTTTCCTTTCCACGTTCGCCTTATTTTATAATCCTCTATTATAGTGATAGCGATGACGAGCGAGTCTATATAGGTGCGACAACATCGACGTCGCGCGGGGAGAACCACACCCTCCTGCGAGTTCGCTCTTCCGCACGGAGAAATTAATCCTATTATATTCTGCAAAGTTGCTTTTTCTCGTCAATTATTAAATGACTACGGAAGTTCTCCTTCGGTAAATTAATTTTTATAATCATATTATTATTTTGTCGTAACAAAATAAATATTTTCCAAAAGAGAATTTGACACAGTATATAAGGAATAAACTTTACATTAGAAATGTTTGAATAAAAAATACAGCTGTTGTTATCTGCTTTCTTTCTGCACTCGCGTTTTTAATGGAATTGAGAGTTTATTAGATTAGAGTTCCAGTTTATCTTGATAAAAGTAGATAATTCGGTGTTATCGCGGGGTGGGAAGCTCCGGTAAAGTGATCGTGTCAATGAAACCGAAGTTGAGTGAAAAATGAAATATAAAAAAATGTAGAAGGCTCGATAAGTGTGAAAAAACAGCAAGAGGAGCTCCTTTGCGCGGTGGGAAGCCAAAAGGCACCGCGTAACAGGCTAAAAGAGCGGGGGCTTGCCGTCAACGCCCTAGTTTTCCACCCCCGCTTCGGCCCGGTCACGGAGCGAGCATTTCCTCTTGCCTCGGGAACAAACGCCCGAGCCGAAAGGCCGACGAGGGCAGAATCGCCTTGGAAAGTCGTCGCGGAAAATCGTCTCGGAAAGTCGCCCGGAGCCCCTGGGCGCGAGTGGCGCGAGTGGCGCGCCAAAGGGGGTAGTGGCGCCGGCTGCGCGGCAGCGCGAGGGAGCTTGCGGTAAATGCGCTGCCGCCTCATATCGACCCGCGCCTCCATTTTGCGCTTGGCCCACATACACCGCGCGAGAAAGAGAGAGGGCACCGAGCCCAGTCTGCATGTCTACCTATACGCATTGCTGAGCGCAAGGGGGGAGGAGATTTTTTGTGCCGATCCTCCCGGCAAGTATAGTAATCCTGCGGCCGGTCTATACTATACCTGCGGTGCACGACCTGACGGATACGGATGCGGAAAAATCAAACGCCGCCGCACGTCTGACATCGATTTTCTCACAGCCGCATCAACTCCATCCACCGCGAGCTTTTTCCTTCTGGCTACAGAATTTCGTAGTACTGAGCGCAGAATTGCCGACTTTTTTATGACCCAGACACACGCGATCAAATTCTAATATACCTTTTACTTATTTATTTTTTTTTAACCAATTTAGCCAGACTTATCCGAATTGCCGACGTTTTTTATATCTTATAACTTTTGGAAAATTCTTTTTAATAAGAATACATTTCTTTACGGATCGAAATAATTTTAAATTTATCGATTCGTTAAAATGTTGAACGGCGGGTTTTTTGTTTTGGTTTAAAAATTAGGTACATAATACTCTGAATTAAAGTTTCTCTATTAAAGCTGGTTCAAAAATTTATAAATTTCTTTTCAGCGTTGATTCAATCGCATATATTTCCAAGAATTAGTGATAAAAATTCTTGCTTCGAGTTAGAAACACTTTTTTAGGCGGCTAAATCGAAACAATCGAATGAAATTAATAAATTTACTTTCTTAAAACTGAATACGGTTAAAAGAGAGCGCATTTCCTTCGATGGGCCCGAGGAAAAAATCAGCTCGAGTGGGCGCGAGCTCAAAAAATATATATGCAGCCGCACGATAAAGTGCGTCTTGGCGCCGAGTTGGCGAATAGAGCATTGATCGCGTACAACCTCCAGCGCATAAATCTCAGCCGCAGGCCCATCAGCGTCGCCGGGCCGTCCTCAAAATGTGACTGAAGCAAGGAATGGCGGGATTGTCAGACTCCCTCCTCTCTTTTTTCTTCATTTTCATTTTTTAGTCGAGGAAAAGCTTCTTTTCTCTGCGAACGTTACTGTTAGGCGTACGCGTTTGATAACCGATGCACCAACGGGGCCGCTCTTTTGCGGCTCTTATCGAGTAGAGCTGTCGCATACGGTGTCGTGTGTGCTTCGAGGAAGGTATATCGGGGAACCTCGAAAGCTTACGCATGCTTGTCGCACTCACCAACAGAATTCCACTTTACTTTAATGGAACTTCTTTGCAGACTAAGGCTACTTCAACTCAAAAATACCACCGAACTGCTTTTACTGTAGAATTCATATTTTATTTGCTATGTTAATGAAAATCATAATTTAGCACAAAAAGGTAATAGCGAAAAGAGAGCCTCGGCATAATATGTATTAGACGTATGTTCATTTCTTTGTATGGGAAATAAAACTCGTAAAATTATGTAGATTTAAATTGCTCCTAGAACTGAAAATCCAAATATTTATTAAAAAAAGATGTATTTTTATTAGTTTTCCAAAACATACTTATATTAATGAATGTTTTTGCCTTGATTATTGATATGCTAGTTAATACTTATTTAGCAAGCTACTTAGAGGCAATTACGCCTTGTCATTATTGAATTAGCGGCAGTCGGCTAGTTCGCACATCATCTGCGCAATGTACTCTTCTGTGCCTTTTTCTAAAATCTTGTTTTATACTCCCAGTACAGATAATCGACGCGACGACGCAATGTAAGTGTAAATGTAGGTGGGTGCGACCAACATCGACAGCATCTCCCCGCATCGACTGCGTTGCATCCATTTCATTAGCACTTAATTAAATGCATCGGGGTGCGCGTTTGAGATATAGAGTAGCTGAGAGGAGAGCGGAACTTGCAAAGTTGAGGGGGACGCGAATAAAAGGCAGCTGATTTCTATTTGGTTCCGTACCCCAAGGGCAAAGTTATAACATTACCGAAGCGGCCCTGACTTTTATATTCTTTTCAATCGCTGACGTACTCGCGTACGGTTTTATCGTTTGCCATAAACGAGCGAAATATGTGTGTTGGAAATTTAATTCTCGACCTTTATCTTCCCTACGTATGAAATAATTAAATTAAAGGTTGCATGGAAATTTTTGTTGCTCGCGATAAAATTATTTAGTTATTTAACAAAAGTTAAGTTGTCACCTGACTACTTTTCATTTCATTTTGTAAATGCACTCTTGTAATTTAGCTATCTTTAAACAAAATCTTAATTACATTATTAGACAATTAAGCTTCTATATGAATTCAGTTTCGCATCACGAAGGCAATTTAAAAAATTAAAAGGGCCATATCGTGCACTAACGACATCAACTGCCCGACTGCCGGGCGCTCAAATGAAATAAGCGCGTGTTCGAGTACGATTCGAATGTTCTTACGAGGTCGTGACGCTAAAAAGCAAGGCGTTTTTTAAAAGCCGCATATGAGTCCTCTTGGCCGCGATGGAGGACGCGTCTGCGTAAACAAGCGAAAACCTCGATGGTGTCACGAAATAAAGCCGAGCGACTTACGTAAGCGGTGAGGAGCTCGTGGCCCTGCAGTATATCTATGGCGGATGGACTAACGAGTTTTATTGTCGCCGGCCGCACGCGAGCCCAGGATCCGAACTATTTCCTCGCTTCTGCGCTCACGACTTTTCCATTCTGTTTTCACTTTATTAACGAAGTTTAATTCCGTCGAGAGATTATTCCTTTTCCAACGAGATTGGATATTTTCGCTTTTTTTAGTAACGCTGTCTTTTGTACCGTCTTGTATTTTCATATCATTGATAGTGTATTTTTAATGGGTTATTTGCCTAAATTATGCTGAGCGTGACATAAGGCCTCCACGATCTTCTACGACTTACTGAATTTAGAATACACATATTTTACTTTATTGTGTGCCTCGTACGCTCTAAGAAGTCAGATAAGGTATATAAATGAAAAAAGCAACGTAACAAAACAATCATAAAACAATTTCACTTGAATGTAATCACTTATTGTGATAGCATAAATGCATGTACCCAATACTTCGCGCGACGTCTCCTCTAAAAATATCCAAATAAAATAGTTTGCCTAGCTGTTCAATTTCGCCTGCAAGTGTTTTTTTTTCCTCTCCTCCTCCAAACAAAGCTGCAATTGGCTCGACCAGCACATCGCTCGCTTTTGTACAAACACGGACAATTGACATCGGTTGACACCAATTAATTGAAGCGACTAATTGATTTTTCCACACAAAATATTGTGCGCATAAATAAATATACATGCATTGCTATAAAAAGGTGAATTCTCCTATAGAACGGCGAGTGAGCAAGTCCTTCTATAATTATTTTCCGCATCTGAGCGTCGACGTAATAATCTTGACATTGTCGGACCAATACGGAAATCTTACATCGCCATTGTGCAACGCACGCGAGTATGATCGACGCTGCCGCATGCTGTAAATGGATTTTCAGCGACACTGCACCGGGAATATGCGATGCTACAACCAGGCCGGAATAATACAATAATAAGATTTAATTGTACATTAGGTCAGCAGCCCTAAGTCAATAATAGAATGCCCGGGGAAATCGCTTCACTCGTATAAACTCACGCAAACTCTTGTCGATAGAAAGAATTTGCCTTGTTCCAAGCTTATTGTTTTTTTTTTTAATTTTCGATTTCGACTTGTATTTTATATTTTACTCTCTTTACCAGAAAGAAGAATATTTTTTAACCAAACAGTAATAATATACACTATCAAAATTAAATAATTTTAAACTAGACACTGAAAAGTACTAGTTTAAATAACGCCAGTACATATTTGGATTAGATGAATAAAATATGTAGTAGAAAATTAGAGAGTTAGTAACAATGGTCGAGGCTCCCGAGCGTGTAATCGATTAGCTGAGCTTCCGAGAAAAAAGGCGAACAATGCAGTTTTTGCCTCGCGGCTGCATATACCGAGTCGGCAGAATTCGGTGACATGGCTGACCGAGCGCCGCGAGGCGCGTCGGACAGCCGCCCTGGCCACAACTCGCCGACTGACCGTGAACTACACGCGCGCAATCGCACGCCGGTTGCGCCTTTCACCGTAGCCTTCGCCTCCTTTGCCGGCCGGCAAATGGCATCGCGAACAACGCTCCAAACGATGCGATAACGCGATGAGATGATCGCCGTATGATCGTCTTACGTCATTCTTTATTTTTCTGGCAATTATTTTTTCGGAAGTTGCGCTTGCAATTCTTTTTTTTCTGTTTAAGAAAAAGAGAACAATTATAATTTTCTGTACTTTAAGTACTTGCAGAACTAATAAATTAGATTATTGTAACAATGGTCTACCTAAGTAAAGTCTAAATATAACTAAAGTATCAATGTGGTATTTATGTTCGAATTTCCATTTCTTAACTAAGAGTAACTGTAAAATAAGGCCGAAGCATCACTAAGGCATCCATAGACTTTCAGGGGGTCATATACCAAACAATTTTTAGCATATAATTACCTGAAAAAACTAAATTTTAAAAATTAGTTAAAAGTAGATTTAATACCATATAAAAGTGTATTATTAAATTTATTACAAAATTAGCCCAGGCAGAGGTCTTTAGACCATTTTATCCTAAGCTATGCTAGTTTTAAAATGTTTACTCCTGGTAACCTACAGATCCAACCGGTTAATCAATTTTGATGAGGTTGGGCTCAAATTGTTAGTAATTGATGTCATTCTGCGGTCTGAAGACTTGTAGAAATTAAAATTATTTTAGTAAATATTTCAATAAGTTCAAAAACTGCACCAATTCATGAAATTGAAGAAATTGAAGCAAATTTAAGTAGTTTTTAAACTTTTTGAAATATTTATTCAAATAATATTAATTACTGCAACGCTTCAAACCAGAATGACGTCAATTATCAGTAACTTAAACCTAACCTAATCAAAATTCGTTAACCGGTTGGACCTGTAGGTTACGCAGGAGTCAAAATTATAAAATTAGCATAGCTTAGGGTAAAATTGTCCTAGAGACCTCTTCCTGGGCTAATTTCGTCATAAATACAATTTTGTGGTACTAAATCTACTTTTAACTAATTTTTAAAATTTTGTCTTAGTGAGAAACAGTTCATAAATCAGCTTGGACAATAAAAAAGATGGTGAGGGAAAATTTTCTAGCGATGAAAGAATCTGTAGGTTTGAAAAAGGAACTGCTTTTTATGGCTATAAATTAGAGCTACAAGTTGGTCCCATTACTCCCATTAGGTATCATCATCGAAAGTACAAAGGCTGGCCCGGCTCTGGTGAAAGAAGTCGCGTTATCGCGCTCTGAAAGGAATCTGTCCGACTTATTAAAAGGGAGTGTACGCGCCGATCGAGGTTTGAAACGACGGCGCGGTCGCTCAATTCATTGCAACCGGTCGCGCAAAGGCCCGCTCCGCGGTTAATTGGATAAGTGCGCCTCCTGCGGTCCCGCCCGGGGACCGCGTGAGAAGGAAGTCTGTTTCTTCAGGGAGTTGGAAGATAAGGATCAACGGGGGAGGCGCAGCGGTGCGTTCAAGGCGCTTAATGAGAAAAATTCCTCGTCGCAGGCCGACCCTGACGGGGATCGTCGCTGGAACCATTAGCCGGCCGTTACGAATCGAGAGCCTATCGTTTTTAAACCCCTTCGCGGTATTTCTGTCATTCATGCAAAAACTGCTGTGGTAAAGAAGCTTAATAAATTTTTTATCAATGCCCAGTACTGTTCGCAGGATCTTTGCATACGGAACCTCACTTTAACATCATTTCGCTTTAACAATTATCTGCCTTTTCCAATCCCTGCACAATAAGCATTCAAAGGATCCATTCACCTCCCGAGCAATTGTTATCCTTGTAATTGTACATTTTTTAAACGACAGACAGCGGTGATAAGCGGTAGCTCGAACCATAAACGCAGCTCGTTCAGTTAAGTCATCACCCTCGTAACTTGAGAGCGTAGACAATCATAACGGGTTCTGTAGATTCGTTCCCCTCCACGAAGCTCCGATTTTTCTGGACTCGATCTCATAGTCGAGGAGTGATTCTTTTTCGTGCATTCGACGGCTGGAGAGTCAGACGCCGAGACGTTCCCCGCGTGACGCAACGGCAACAGCCAGGTTGGTGCGATTGCGCAACCCCGTCGGGACGCACTTGTCTCGCAGAGTGCGCGCGTATACATAGCGGGTCAACGCTCCGGCGCACTAGAAACAAGCGGTAAATTTGCCGACGCGCGCGTGTGACAAGCTAGCTTCTCCGTTACTCACCTCACTGAAACCACTTTGATGCTCGCAGTGCTAGAAATTTGTGTATTACGCGAAATGACAGTTCCCAACACCTCATTTTCTTTCCTCTCGATCATTTAATATTAAATTTTATACGAAACATTGACCTTCAAAGCTAGCAGAATAAATAATATTCATTTGTTTATATCTCTGATAAAATAGTTTATTTATTGTCATTACACCTATCTAGTAGACTTTAGTTGCACTAGCGCATCACAATGCACACATGGCACGGGCAAAAAATGAACGATAACAGAAGAACGGTTATCTCCTCGTTGTAGGAGGCTCGGGGCAGGCGCGTACGAGTGCACCGGTGAAGCATCCGGACGCGTTAGGTGGTCTTATTGGGTCAAGATCGGCGCGCGTGCGAAAGGGGCCGGGAGCTGATTGCGGCCCATTCATCCGAGCATTCATCGAATCACGCGAAGCCGAGGAGCCGGGATAAAAAGGAAGCGCTCGAGACGCGGCAGCCTCTCTGGACCCACGCCTTCTAATCGCCGCCAACCGATCTCCGAATGTTAACCGAGATAATGACAGTTGAAGTCGCGCGCGCCGACCATTTCAGTCTATGCTATCGGTCACAGTTAAATATAACGATAAATATAACGATAAATACATGATACACGATTGAAATTTAGTATACTAGAATGCGATACGTTTTGTGGGTCCGTTCTTAATTATAAAAACATTAATATTTAAAAAAGGAAAAGTGAAGCAATTGTTCGTAAGTGTGAATGTCCCGGTGACCGACCGCGCTTTAAACGCAACGAGAGGATAAAAAAGAACGGGAGAAAGGAGAAAAAGAATGAGGATTTTTATTATACATGCACCGAGATCCGAGCCGAGTTGCTTTTTGCTGAAGAGGAGCGCGTAGGATCGAGAGTGAAGGGAGACTACGCGGAGGCAAGAAAGTAAGACGAGCCGGCCGGGCGGGTTCTCCGGCGGTTCTCCCTCTCGTTTTCCGGCACGAAGGAGAAGCGGCGCGGCTCGCCGGCGCTCGCCGGTGCAGAGAAGGCGAATCGCTGAGCGCGGCGCATTAACGTTACTGCGGGTCTCTTGGTCACGCTCCGTGGCCTCACTCACTTCTTCTCGCCTCTAGTCTTCTCGTTCTGTCGTGGGCCGGCCGGTCGGCAGTCAACGAACCCGAGCACGGGAGAGTCACCCGAGAGGCGAGAGGCGGTCCGGCAAAGCTTTCTGGCGCGCCGCGATTGCCGCGATTGCCGCGATTGCCGCGAATGCCGCGAACCAAGGCCGGAAGAAGGGACAGCAAAAAGAAGCTTCTTTCCATCCACTTTCATCGCGTCATTGCAGCGCCGTCGCCGGACGATCGACGACGGCTCTTTGATCATTTTTCGCTCCGCGGAAAAAATTTCGCGCGGAGATGCGAGACGTGGGTAGTTCGTAGAATTGCTATAGTTAGATGTCGGTGCGTCCGGCTATAGTTAGATTGGTCAGCGGCCAGAGTATGCGCACATTTCCCCTGCGGCTATTTTCAATGGGCCGCGGAGCACGCGCTTTATTCTCTTCGCTCTTCGTTCTTTGCACTTCTTTGCCGAGTAAATTACTGCACTGCACAGGCGCCATGACAATTTTTATTAAATGTGTAAAACAATACACCTTCTGTACTTTCAGCAATTATGCAACATCTGGCACATCGTTTCTTTTTGTAAAAAAAGAAACAAATAAAGAGCGAGTGAATGAAGTGAATGGATACACCACTCGCATCGCAATACTGCCGCATTAATTTCGATTCATTGAGATAATAAACGAGCTTTGTCGAATTGAATCAGAGAGGAAACGATGCTTCGTGGCCGGTGAATAAAAAAGGAGCTACAGCAAGGCAGTGCCGGAAGCCTCGATTAAATTTTTGACACCGGCCTCCCCCAAATTATCCGATTGGCCTACGCAGGCCTGCGTGCGATACCCGAATGCACACCTCCATTGGCCTGATGCGGCAGCGCGCGTGGCTCCTCTTAAGGCTATTTATAAAGCTTGCGACGCCCGAGTCATATTCACGGGGTACGCGTCGTTACGTTCGTGATTGAGCAAGAGAGAAAGTACGCTTCTTTATCTTTTTTATTCAAATTCATTCTAATAGATCAATTCTACAGAAACGTACAAAGCGTACTTTAATCGTAATTCACACACAGCATTACGTCGTCATCATCAATCATCCACGGTGCTTCCTTCAATTTGATACTTCTAGAGTAAACAGTCATTTTGATCATTGTTTCCGCCCTCCAAGTGTACAATAAACGATACTGTAAGCTGTTTCTAATAAAATTGATGAAATAAGTTTATATCTTAAAAAAGTGTAGTAAGCAGAGATTAATAGACGACGTCCTTCCTTTGATTCATAGGTTGTGTCAATTAATTGCGAAAGAGGCGAAGAAATATAATTACCTACTCAATTCCGTGCATAATTTCGAGGTCAAAGAGTATTTGGAGGATTCCTTGAGTTCCGAAAGCTCAATTCTCTTTGAAATGCGTGAATGGCGCAACTGCAATTTTGTTCGCAAGGCGTATTCGGTGCGCTCCATACCGCTTAGGCTGCTTTCTCGTCCTGGTTGGAAAATTTCCCGTGTTAATTTAAAAGAGCTATAAATTTGTGGGGGTTTACGATCGAAAATGAAAGCGAAAGCCACGGAAGACTGACGTCGGAGACCAAAAAAAGATGTTTACGTCAGCGCAGCCAATCTACACAGGGAGGACTACTTTTGCAACAATATACGCCGGATGGCATTAATAATCGTAACAATTCAACGCGCGTACTCTGTGCGTGATTCACATGTTCTTAAGTAGCTTCAAGTGGAAACTGCACGCGTGACATTACGCTCGTAGCGGCTATGTAACAATTATCAAAAATTTCGTGGCCCTGACCTATATTCACCTACGTAATCCACAAATGCTCAAATTTACGAAATCAAATGATTTTAAATATACAACTTTATACAGCTTTTTGAGGAACTTTTAATTATTTAGCTAAACACACATAGGTACTAAAAATTTGGAAGATATTTTAAAAAAGATTGTGATTAAATAGCAGCCGGTTAAAAACGGAAGCTCCAAATCGCTGAAATTTATTTTTACGATTTTCAAGAAACGATCACGGTACTCAGTCGGCATAATTAGTGAGTAAAGCGATCATTCATGAAATATGAAAATCGGTCTGATTAAAGGCGCGCCCGCATGCATATTATTATCTCTCTCTCTCTCTCTCTCTCTCTCTCTCTCTCTCTCTCTTCGGTTACAAGGGATTAGATCACGGACTAATAATAATCGAGACAACAGGCGGCAGGGCGTCCTCTTCCTCGTCTGGGTTCGCGGCCAATATTTTCGAGGAGCGCCGCGGCACTCGGTCAAGAATCGGACTAGACTATATTTAAGCAAATAGAGGCGCCTGCAAATGCTTCTTTATCTTATCGGTGTACTTTTCATGGCCACGAATTTTGGCAGACCGAGCAAAAGTCGTCGAGTTCACGGGGAGCCTAGGCAATTCGCCGGCTGGATAGTGAGCTCGAAAGCCAACTTTTGACGAGCTTTTCTCTTTACTGTTGGCCCGAGCGCAACGAGATTATCAATCTTCGCTTTGAACGATCGCAGTGATATATTTTGCGAGTTGGTCGATTAGCTTCGGTATGTCAAAAGTGCCGTTTGAATGCGTCGAAAATTCTTCGGGCTCCATTCGTGATGCGTACAAGTTACAGTTATCAACCGGTAACTATATAGGTGTACTAACCAATCGCGTTCGCAACGGTGCACCGATCCTGTATCGTGCCGGGACTTCCGGTGTGGGACTATGCGGAAAGTATTACCTCCGCTTTTTCCGACGGCCAAATTTCTCAAGAGTTAACGACCTCGCTCGCGAATCTCGAGTCGGTGAATTATTTAGGAGTCGTGCGCCTCGTAAGAGAGTAGTGTAGAGTAGAGTAGAATAAGAAAGAAAGAGAGAGAGAGGCCTCTTTGAGGATCTTTGAGCAAACAACCGACGTCTCGGGGGTTGAATGGCGATGCTGAGAGAGAGAGAGAGAGATATATAGACAAGGAGGTTGGGAAAGGCGTAGGCTTACAGATGAACGCGTCAAAAGGCCATTGCACTCTTCCGGTGTGCACCGAGACTGCGTTTTGAGAATATAATGATATATTCTTTTGGTATGCCAAACACGTATGAAATAGTTAATGAATTAACCTTAGCATAAATGCAAATTTATGTAAGTTTATAATTCATAGATTACTACGTGTATTAGAATTGCTTGCCCGGATATTATTAGTTGTAAGACTTTTCAGTATGAAATAATTACTTAATTCGATTTGAAATCCTTACAATGCCATATTAGTACTACGTATGTACTGCATACGTTGAAATAATTTGATTCGATTATTTCTGATGGGTTTTACTCCAGCCTTAAAACGTAGCACTTTTTCGATAAGCGTAAGTTCAGACAATGGTATAAATTATCGTTTATAATAGATCCTAATACTAACAGGCAACATTCTGATTGATAGCAAAGTAAAGAGAAAAAGTGGTTGGGTATCAGCCAAAGCATTTGAACTGCCGAGCCCGCAGTGTGTTGTCGCAGACAATCGGCGCGAATACAACTGAAAATAACCCTGTGCGTAGCGTAGATTTGTCTTCTTTGCTCTCGGCTGCCTTTCTTGCTGCCTATCCCGCGGCGTCAGAGATTTAAATATCCCATCTACAGCGAGGACGGTACCAGAATCGAGATTTAAATCTGGATATACTCTAACGCAGTTGTACACAGTCGTGCACACACGTAAGCTTTTTAAGTGATAGGCTTCAATGTCCTAGACAAGCTGCGCTTGCTCTTTTTCCATCATCGAGTGAGGAAGCTAAGAGATTTCAAAGTGTAATCGTATTTAAATACGGGGGAGACTTGTCGCGATGCACGTGTATCAGGTTCTTACCCTTTATAGGGCTTACATCAGAAAAAGAGACGCTAGTCATTTTAAACCGGATGTTTCATCATCGTACCTTGTAGTTGCTGTATTTGCAAGAGCATTTTTTTCTAAACGGTAATCGTTATTTCTTGATGGCAAAAATAAAAAAGTATATGTTGAATGTTAAATAAAATTAAATATATTGACAAATCGAAGTAAAATAGTTTAGAAAATTGTTATTTAAACGTCTCCGGACTCTGTACAAAGAAGAAAGTAATTCAAATAAATAATTTTCATCGATTCGAGCAGGCGCAGGTAAATGTAAATAATAAAGATCCAAAAAAAATCGGCTGTAATATTGTACTATAAGGAAGCGAGCAAAGGACGCAGGGTGCCGACGGCTCTAGTTCGCCCCATAAAAAGGGAAAGGGAGAGTATAGCTGTGGCGCTGGTATCGATTACGCGCAGAACTCCCTGCCCGTGGGTATATGTTACGCACGCGTCTACTGACTTCCTCCTTTTGCGCGTATACCTACCAAAATATGGACGCAATTAGCCGTGCAATTTCTGCTTTTATCTCTCGTCTCAGTTCTTTGATGAATAGTCTGTCGATAGCTTATTGGCGTTGATTATGGATCGAAACTTTATCATCAGGGCACAAGTTAACTTTTTTCCCTTATTGCATATAAGAAATTAATGTCATTGAAATTATTTAAAAGCGGCATTATCTTTTATTTAAACATGAATTTGAATCGATTAAACATCCTGGTAATGTTTGCCACCGTAGAAGCTTTCTCGGGAGCGAAACCTCGTCGGCATCGCACGGCTCGTGATTGCCAGTCGAAAAAAACATTACCCTCGAGAAAGACAAAAGGATCTGAGCGAAAAAGGGGAATATCGATCCGCACCTCGAGTGCAGCGCAAAAGAGCGCGCGGCTTCCCTCACGGGCCTGACGTCATCGTAGACCGCAGGGCGCCTCCCCTTAAAAAATGTCGAGTTCGAATCGCGTTTACGCTAGCGCCGGTGTTTTATGCCGACGCACTACCCGACGCAGGTCCGTTCAAACAAACTTTACCTTTTCTTCCCTTTCGTTCTTACGCTTTTAACTGCGTTCGATTCAATCTTTTCTAAAGATAAAATCTTTAAATTAGGAAAAAATATATTCTACTAAGTTGCAAACTGCATGTATGCAAATATATGTAGCACTAAAAATGAACCTACTGACCTTGTGGCAATGTGTTCTGGCCAGAACATAAATTGTTTGCATTTTCGCAAGAGCCTGTATCGATTGTAGTTGGCGCCTCGGATATAAATATTTCCGCGCTGAACTTGAGATCGAGCTATTGTATAACAATTGTTCTGCTGTCATTGGGAAAGTTAGTTAACAACTAAACAGATAAGATTTTAAAGTTGTGAATGAGATGAATGGTAGCAATACATAATGGGCCAATCAAATATTGGTCCATATTGTTTATGTAGGGCAAAGACATAGTAGCAGTGATAACGAGCAAAACAAATAATAGGCCTATGTAAATGCGTGCGTTGATAAGTTGGTGTAAACGTTTTAAAAATACACATGTGCCTACTCGCTCGATATCTCCTTAAACTAACCATTTCGTCTGATTTGTTTACTTTTCGTATCGATCATCATTATCGGAAATTTCATTATTCATAATTTATTAATTATTTGTCGATACTCGCGATTACAAGAAATGAAATTTTAATCAAACGATCACTTTTTTTTCGTTGCTGCAGAAAGCAAAACTAATGATTTTGAATTTTTCGTTTTTCAGGGAGACCCAAGCACGTCGTTCTTGCGGGCGGCGAGGGCGGGCCAACTTGAGAAAGTGCTCGAGTTCCTCGACTCGGGCGTCGATATCAACGCTTCGAACGCGGTAAGTGCACCTGTTTAGAACAGTCGTCGCATACTATTTAGCATTGGAGGCATTGGTGGCAGCCGCGACTTCCCTCGAAAACTACTCCTCCCGGGGCTCGAGGGCACCTTGCGCCCTCTTCAGATAAGACGGCGCGAACCCTCGGCCTCGAATTTATCGGATTTCCAAAAATCATCCTTTTT
Organism: Eurytoma californica; assembly: GCA_035586675.1. Taxonomy (NCBI): domain Eukaryota; kingdom Metazoa; phylum Arthropoda; class Insecta; order Hymenoptera; family Eurytomidae; genus Eurytoma; species Eurytoma californica. Next base: position 26,519,930 of record JAXIUT010000009.1, on the reverse strand, counting down.
CTTTTGTGTTCATTTTTTTTTTATGTAATACCTACATTTGAACCCTTAACTAAAACTATAATTTATAATAACCGATAGTAATACAAATTGAAATTGAAAGCATAAGTAGAAACGGGTACCTCGAAGGTAAAAGAGGAGTTTCATTTTTTCTCCGATTTCTAGTTTCGCCATGCTGAACAATCGCGAAAAGTGTTTTGAAAAAAGCCTTTCTATGTAATGAGAAAGTTAATGGAATTCCCTTCTTCGCTCCGATACGACATGTTCATGTTGCTTTTCTTTCTGTCGCTCTAGAACGGATTAAATGCCCTACACTTGGCGGCGAAGGATGGCCACTTGGAGATTGTCAGAGAGCTACTTTCGCGCGGCGCAATCGTCGACGCAGCAACGAAAAAGGGAAACACGGCGCTACACATCGCCTCTCTTGGTAACTAGAATCCAGTTGACTCGGCTAATTTTTTGCCTTTTACTACACCGATTAAAGTCTAAATATAGCGAAAGCCTGCTTTAGTAAGCGCTAATCAGATGACAATTTTTTTAACATTTAAAATAATCGATGGATATTAAAGATAAAGTAATAAAGTATTATTTTGAAACGTCGCTTAACTGTTTACTATAAGAGCAGACATTTTTCAGCTGGCCAAGAAGAGGTGGTGCAGTTGCTGGTGCAGCGGGGAGCTTCGGTGAACGCGCAGTCCCAGAATGGGTTTACTCCCCTATACATGGCAGCGCAGGAGAACCATGACTCTGTTGTCAAGTTTCTCCTCAGTAAAGGGGCGAACCAAACACTCGCGACAGAGGTACAAGCTTTTTTTATTTCGTTTTTATTTTGAGTGTTCAATTTGAGTATTGAACAATTAATTCAATCGTTCATTTTTTAGGATGGCTTCACACCGTTGGCAGTGGCCATGCAGCAGGGTCACGACAAGGTGGTGGCTGTGCTGCTGGAGAATGACACAAGGGGCAAAGTCCGATTGCCTGCGTTGCACATTGCCGCAAAGAAGGACGACTGCAAAGCAGCAGCGCTACTTTTGCAGGTGCATACGTAAAACGATTTCTAGGGCTGCCTTAACGCCTACGAAAGCAAGGAATAATTCAATAACCGTTTTTATTCTTTTAGAACGACCATAACCCAGACGTGACTTCAAAAAGTGGATTTACGCCTCTTCACATCGCCGCTCACTACGGCAACGATCGCATTGCTTCCCTGCTTTATGACAAAGGAGCAGACGTTAACTTTGCAGCTAAGGTAAATAACGACGATATTTCCAAAACTTTTCTCTCCGAATTAAAAAAAAATTAAGCAAATAACGCAACTTATTTAATTTACATTTTTATTGTAGCACAATATAACTCCAATGCACGTGGCAGCGAAATGGGGAAAAATAAAAATGGTCAACCTTTTAATGAGCAAAGGAGCAAACATAGAAGCTAAAACCAGAGACGGGCTGACTCCTCTTCATTGCGCCGCTCGCTCTGGACATCATGAAGTAGTAGATATACTCATAGAAAAGGGCGCTCCGATTGGCTCGAAAACAAAGGTACTCCAGCACTACTAATAGAAATTGGTAATACTGGTAATACCCAAAGAAACGGTATTACTAGTCCTGGTTGTCCAACTATAATTACAGTTGTATATTATATTCATTAGCTAGTCATGAGCTATTTCTTTGAATGCGCTATTAGTTTCAGCTAGGAAAATTAGTCTTTTTCCAAACTAATGGAGATTTTAATTTTTGATTGCAGAACGGCTTAGCACCCTTACATATGGCATCTCAGGGCGATCACGTAGATGCCGCCAGAATCTTGCTCTATCATCGAGCCCCGGTCGACGAAGTGACTGTAGATTATCTGACGGCGTTGCATGTAGCGGCACACTGTGGTCACGTGCGCGTGGCCAAGCTTCTTTTGGACCGAAATGCCGATCCGAACGCTCGTGCTCTAAACGGTTTCACGCCACTTCACATTGCTTGTAAAAAAAATAGGATTAAGGTCGTCGAACTCCTGCTGAAACATAAGGCCAGCATTGAAGCAACGACGGAGGTGCGTTTGACAAATATCAGCATTGATTGCAGGAGGAACGTGTTTTTGAACGTAGGGCTTCACCCTCGTGTATACACCTCCACCGTCAACACATCATATTGCAAATCGAAATATCGCTTAACAATGGCTTATTGTTTATTCTATTTAGTCCGGCTTGACGCCTCTGCACGTCGCGAGTTTCATGGGATGCATGAATATCGTCATTTATCTATTGCAACATGAGGCTAGTCCAGACATACCGACAGTACGAGGTGAAACTCCTCTGCATTTAGCTGCTAGAGCAAATCAGACTGACATTATTAGGATACTATTGAGGAATGGAGCTCAAGTTGATGCTCGGGCTAGGGTAGGTTTACATCTTCATTCATGAACTAGCCTTTAATTTGTTTCCATTTATTTAGAAATAACAACTCTTTATTTATCACACCCGCACATTTTATTATTATAGGAGGAACAAACGCCGCTTCACGTAGCATCGCGTTTGGGTAATGTTGATATTGTTATGCTTCTGCTGCAACACGGTGCCGATGTTGACGCAACGACAAAAGATTTATATACTCCTCTTCACATTGCTGCCAAGGAAGGTCAAGAAGAAGTGAGCTCGTTTGCATATTAATAGTGCACTACTGTACGACAATGGATATAAATTGAAAACTTTGTTTCCTTGCAGGTGGCGTCTGTTTTATTAGAACACGGAGCTTCTCTCACAGCAACTACGAAAAAAGGATTCACACCGTTGCACTTAGCTGCTAAGTATGGTAACATGAACGTAGCTAGACTTTTACTACAGAAAAATGCTCCCGTTGATGCTCAGGGAAAGGTAATCACGAAACTTTCTAATATCGTTGTTAAATAATAACTAAAATTTAAGGTTTTCAATTTCAAATTCAACTTTTTATTAGAATGGAGTAACTCCACTTCATGTAGCATCCCATTACGATCATCAAAATGTAGCTTTACTTCTCCTTGATAAAGGTGCTTCACCGCACGCTATGGCCAAAAATGGTCACACGCCTCTACACATCGCTGCTCGTAAAAATCAGGTGAGTTCATTTACTCAAGGACGAGCAAAAACACTCTTGGTGTCTATTATTAGCGTGCACGCGCAGTTACGGTCATCTTCTGACGATTCATTGTATTTTTCGTAGATGGATATAGCCACCACGCTGTTGGAATACGGCGCAAAGGCGAATGCCGAGTCTAAAGCAGGCTTTACACCACTTCATTTGAGCGCCCAAGAAGGTCATACTGATATGTCGACCTTACTTATCGAGCATAAAGCCGACACGAATCACAAAGCAAAGGTTCGATCATTAGAAATGCACCCGCAATTTTTTGGTCCTTTATTCGAATGCTCATAGACTATGTGAAATTTTCTTGCAGAATGGCCTCACGCCGCTTCACTTATGCGCACAAGAAGATAAAGTGAATGTTGCCTCTATTCTCGTGAAAAATGGTGCTCAAATCGACGCAAAGACAAAAGTAAGCTCTTATAATGTTCTCTAACATCGTTGGTAATGACTACTGATAAAATATAAATATGACAAATTAGAATAAAATGGAACTTCATTCCGTAGAGAATAATTAAATTACCTCGTGGTATTTAACATGCGCGTTCTAATTGCCATTGGTTTGATCTACATCAGTTAAAAAAAGGAGCTTTGTATCGCGACGTCTCGCAGTCTGCCTTAACAGACAGTCGATTGTCGTTGTGCGACATGCGAAATTAATGAAAGCACATTGATTCGCGTGCAAGATTAACGGGTACGCCATTACTTCTGTTTCCAATTAAGGCCGGTTACACGCCGCTTCACGTGGCGGCTCATTTTGGTCAAGCGGCGATGGTCCGATTCCTTCTGAGCTCGGGTGCCTCCGTCGACAGTAGCACCAGCGCTGGTTATACGCCTCTGCACCAGGCTGCTCAGCAAGGCCATACTCTAGTTATAAACCTGCTGCTCGAGAGCAAGGCCAAGCCCAACGCTGTTACCAACGTGAGTCTCGATAATTTTTTTGTTTTTAACTGATTTCATTACAACGTAGAAAGTTTTTTGATTGATCTTCTCACAAAGAGTGGGCGGCATTCTGATTATTTCTATAAAACGATTTAAATATTTTAATTTTGAACGGAAATCGCCGATTACAATTTTTTTTTCTCTTCGCTATTTTGACCGAATACTACGATTAAAATTGTACACATTATTTTAATGATAGAATGGTCAAACGGCACTGGATATTGCCCAAAAACTCGGATATATAACAGTCGTGGAGACACTGAAAATTGTTACGGAAACAGTCATAACCACCAGCCACACAATCACTATTGAAGAAAAGTACAGAGTTCAAGCGCCAGAGTCCATGCAAGAAACATTCATGAGTGACAGCGAAGATGAAGGTGGTGAGTTCCTCCAGCCGATATATTCCGTTTTCTCAACCGCTCTCCCCGACTTGTCGTGTTAACTGCTTACGAACGAGCGTGTGCGTTAGCTCCATTTTCTTTCATTGTGATTTTTTATTGCACTCGAAGCATGCAATACTTGGCGATAATTGGCAGCGGTTTTCGAATTTTGTTAGCGACGGGGTCCCATATAGTTTAGTAATGGTTGATCGACTACTACCGACAAAAGTTTTATAGTACTCTTGGTTTTTTCATGCATGATGTATAAAGTATAACTAAAAAATTTTGTGCACGCTAAACAAATCATTACTTGTAATTTCCGAGTATGCCACTCCCACCTGACACGAAAATTTTAGCATAGATACACGAAACAAAAAAGCTGACACTTGTTTTTTTAAAATAGTCACCCATCCTTTTAAAGTGAAGTGATCTTTGATGAGTTGGATAGGTTCTATAGGAATAATTAAATGTAACGTTTAGGCAGCAAAATGTATTACGTAGATTAGATCCACTTGCGAAAATAAATTTTCATAGTTTAATTTACTTTACAATGCGATAGCTTAGAAAAATAGAAAGTATGTTTAATCTCATGGAGAAATTTAGCGTATCGCGGTCATTACTCCCTAATCGTGACGAAAGTCTATCGTTTCAAAATTCATTTATTTCTCCGAAATTTTTCTTCAGTTGCTTGTTAATGATTGCGCTAATATATTTTTGGCAAGAGCATGCGTTCGTAGCGGATTTTTCACTCGGTTGCTACGCCGTCATTCAAATTTTGATCGAATGTGCCGCGACAATTTGAAAATTGCCGGTAACTAGCAACCAGGTGAACGCAGAGCTTTAGAAAGAAACAAACAATTTTTTTGGGATACATTGGAAAAAAAATGTAGGTGGCGACGAAATCGGCATGGCGGCCATGAATGTGTACGGGCAACCGCCTCACGCGCAACACGTGTACCTCCCTTCCTACTACCAGGGCCAAATGACCTACACTCGTAAGTTGTCTGTCACTGTCTCGTTCACTTCTTTTCGTTACATTTTCGTTCTTTCTAATTCTTATCCATTTTTCTTTTTATCGTTTGTCTTTCTCACGCCCCCGTCGCACTCTCCTCGCCCAGCTGAATGTACATACTCACTCGTTAGGTGTCGGCATATTATTTTCTCCTTTATTTCGGTGTTCATTGTATGTGTATTGTCATTCTTTGTTTACATCTTGCGAGAAGATAAAAAGAAGGAGTTTCGGAGCGTTACTTCTGTACGTCTGTATGTCACGTAATCGCACTGTGTCCATGTTGCATTATCATAAATTAAAGTGTGAGAAGAGATGTTCCTGTAATTAAATCGCGTAATACCTTAGCTTACGATGCTGATCGACTCACGTTACCTACCTCTCTTTAGTAGATGCTATCATTTTTATTTTCGTTCGGTTGCGGTTGTTTTTCTTTAATGTAATGACCGATCGGTCGCGCAGTATCGATGCGGTCATCTGGCGGCTCGGAACGCACTGAAGAGTAATGTGTACATATACAATTGTAGTTCGTTTAATCAATGAGCACGCGTGGGTATTATATTAATTCATTTTTTTAACTGTTTTATGCCACGTTTTCATTATCTTTATCCACATTATATTTTTCGTTGCTCAAAAAAAAGTGTTTGGTGCTTCTTATACAATATTGTGCAACTTAACCACTAATTAAAAGAAAATAAGTGAGATTCTAACAAATTTGTTGTGTTTTTTGTAACTGATGCTTGTCATTTTCTTGGAGAGATCTATGACTGTACTTTTAAAGCACTTTATCGCTTATGTGAACCAATTCTGCTAAAGTAGTCGCCAATTAAGCAGATAGAATTTTTTGCAATAATTTAATATCGTTGTACAAAAAATACATACTTGAAAATTAGGAATGTTACGAGTCTCTAAAAACTTTACATCTAATTATTAGAAGTAATCTTTTCCGTTGTATAAAAGAGCTTAAGTATAAATAATCAAATTTGAATGTAATAATACTTTGAATAAGGGGTAAGCGAAAAGTAAATAATTGCGAAAACAAATAAAGAAGTGGGAGGCAACTACCTTTACAAGTGTAGTCACAAATTATCAGAAAAACAATCTTAGCCACGCAAGCGTTGCAATGATCACGAGTGCTTGTCAATTTGTCTCTGACCTTAGCGTTTGCGCGCACTTAGGTAAGCGACGAAGCTCGGTCGATCGGCAGCTGCAAATTGTCCCGGCTGTCGATGGGTACATCATACGCCTCGGATAGCATCTCGGACTCGAGCGCCGTTAGATAATCGCGAGCAAGCAATGAATAGAAGGAAATGGAAAATAATAGGATAAGCCTTGACAGAGAACCGGCCGAGGTGTTCGCGTCGCTGCGACGCTGGGATATTCTATTTCGAGGAGTGATACAAGAGCCGCGCTATGTTCGCGAGTTGCGGCCCATCTCCTCGGTGCAATCCTGCGCATCTTATTCGCCGATTTCCGCCGATTTACACCGATTTCCACCGATTTCTACTAATTACCTTCTCTCGGACCATCTTTTCTTTTTCACAGTAAGGAAAACTCCTGACAAAATTAATCGAAATTTGTCGATGGTCGCTCGATTTGATCGCTGGGAACGATTTACCTCGCCTCAGAATCTAAAGGCGTGAATATTAAATATAGGTCGCGAAGGTATCGCAAGGGAAAAAGACCGCGATATATCGGCCGTTGCGCAAGACGCGAATCTATAATCGGAGGCTTGCGCGATGGCGCGCGGAAGAGAGCAGATTTTCTGTGAAGCGGCCGAAACTCGTGGCCCCGAGCGATTTTGATGGATAGCCGTGCGACGCGAGAAGCGCAAAGATCATCGGTCAAACTCTGGTGCTCTCGCGCAATTGAAGTCGCGAGAAATGGAGCAAGCGCTGCGTGGGCTTCCTACGTGCCGTACGTGAAGAATCGCTGCCGGCCAACACCCATCTTTGCGAAGCGCGCGCGCCTAGATACGACGCTCCGTCGCGCTGCGTTTGAAAAACCATTTTTCGGAAATCTCTACCTACATATTATTTTTTTTATTTCATTTGTAATTTATTATTTATAATGAAATAAGTTGTTACTTTAATTGTAAAAATCACTTTTCGGAACTTTGAATAAAGGGCAAGAATCGCAGTTGACAAGTTGAATAGGTACGTTGCGTCGAAATAGGCCTAAGTGGCAGCCCGAGACGCCACGACTGTCTGCACGACTGCCACGAGTCGTCATTTCAAATAAATATGGCGTACACATTGCGGGGGCGGGTGAACTGTGATACTGTGAAGGAGCCATGGCTGTATTTGCACAGTAATTAATCCACCGCGTCACTGCGGTTCTCATTCCCATCGGTCGTGCGCGCTCGCACGCCTTCTCCGACCTACGTGCAACCGAACTTTTATTAGACGCGTGTAAACAGACGCGCGCGCTCGGCTGCAAGTGCGCGCAACTCGCGAAGTCGCGAGGAGTAGAACGAAGGAGCCTTGGCTCTTTTTCTGGATTTTCCCGAATTACGCGAGCGCGCCTAAATTCGCTTCTTTTTATTCCTCATCCTCTTACTTTCTTTAGCGCGGCATATTAATTCACTCAATAATTTCAATGCGACACCCTGTTAATGGTTTTTCATTTTCCTTAAAATCCAATTAATGTAACAAATTACAGATACGCGTTCTCAATGCCTAATCTTATTCATTCTTTTACTTCAATAGAAATTTATGAGTAGAATTGCGAATTGAGCGAATGAGAATACTGACGATCGACTGAAACTTTGATGGATTCGTCCAAGAGAAGCACGGACTGCTTCATAAAAAATCTTTATGCAATTTATGGTTACATTTGGATTTGGATTCCAAAGCAGTTCTATACTTGAGTGCTATTAATAAATAAATTATTATTTCCGAGATCACGGTTCACCTTTGACTATGCTTTTTTTAATATCGTACATCCAACCTCGCTTGAGCAGGTGCGCGGAGCTTCAAGAATCGTAAGCTCCAGCTTTGTTAACGCGACTCTCGCATGCGGCGCTTTGCAAGCCAGCTCCTCACGATACGATCGCACCGGATCGCACCAGGAAGGAATTAACTGTTAATAACTGTCGGGTATAGCACCTATGTCGTTGCAAGTGCTCCTCGGAGCGTACAAAAAGCGCAAAAATAAAAAGGGAGAAGTGCGAGAAGTCACCTAGGAGAGGCTGAGGAAAAATAGTTTCCCATCGCCGACGTCGTCACCTTAGCCAGAGCCAGCAGCATCCGGCAGCTCGGGCGGCTCGGGCGGCTCGGGCGGCTCGGGGCCCCCTACCATGACTACCTGTTACGCAATGCGACGGCGGCGTTTGTGTGCACAGCCTTGTTCCATCGTTCTCCCGTTTCACGATGTGGCTCAGTTCGCCATACGCTGGCCAACCGCCAAAATCGAACGCCGCCACGCCACGAAAATACTCGTATTTATATAACGCGAAAGCGCGCGCGACACTTTGTTGTTCTCTTCTCCACGCGCAATTTCATCTTCGTAACAAAAGCATTTTTTTTTCTTTTCGCTCTACTCGCTTTTACTCCGGTTGGAGAAAGGAGGAGGACGGCGCAACGCTGTCGATGGATTAAAAGCTCGCCGGTAGCATCCGCAAGAAGCTCGCGCGAGCTTTGGGTGCGTCCCGAAGTTTAAATAAACGCTGCCGGCGCGCTCTCGAATTTCTATTATAAAATTGCTGATAGAACGCGCTGCCGACAGTTGTAGCCAAGTCGCGGTTCCGAGCGCTCGTCGCTGTTCCTGCCGCCGCAGCGCTAGACGCCTCCTTCCTCCTCTGCCGAGATTAGTGAAAAAAGAGCGGCAATCGCGTGCAAGAAGAATCGCGCGACCGCGAGTGACAGTGTCGCGTGGCATAAGCGGGAAAAAGGGAGACGGTGGTGCCCTACACCACGCACGGCTAGCCAACACTATGCACCGCAGGAGGACCGGCCCGGTTTCCGAGCAGCCGCTCGATTGACGGATCGTCCAGGCGAGTAGACAGGGAAGCTTCTGCCCCGTTTTCCCCTTGACTTTCGTTTTCAAGTGACTCGCGCGTAGCGGCTCGAAGATGTCCGAGCAGCCGGCGAAGCGGCGCAAGAAGAGGAAGGGAGCCGGGAAGGAGGAGCAGGCGCGGACGAAGGAGAGCAAGATGGCTTGCTGCGGGTGTGCGCGCAACAGGAACAGCGACATACTGAGTACGCGAGCTTGTGCGATCGTTGGCCCGCTATTTGAGCGGCGCCCCGAGCGCCCGTAACACTTGGCACGCCGAACAAAGTTCAAGTTCGCCCGGGCCAAAGCACTGACGCACCTGCTACGCAACCGCACCGCACGCTCGCGCTGCCTTCCAGCTCCGCTTTGCCCTTGTTCGATGTTAAATGTCGCATTAGCGCATCCTCCCTTCATTGTCCTCGACGTAACGCGCTTAAGCAGCCTCACTGTGATTCGCTTAGAGTATGCATAAGCGCAAAGTGGGCCGCGTTGATGAACGCCGAGGGAGGCCTCTGCATTGGCGGTAATTCGTGAAAACTAGGTCGAGAGAGGGCCGCGCTCGCCTTCATTATTTCGCCGTGCTCGTGAAAACTATTTTCGTCTATGACGCGAGAGGCACCGCGTAAGCGATCGCAAAGCCGAGAAGCGCGCGGATCATCCCCGATCCGATCAATCGCCCTCGCGGCGCGGCTCGACGCGGATTGTGGAATAACAACACGGCCCCTCCTCAACGACCTCGTGTCGCGCCACCGATGAAACTTTCATGGGAGTAACTGATGCGTTACTCCTTGGAACACGCGACCACCTCATTTGTACCTTACATGTTATTTAATCTACTGCACTTGTACGGTAGAATAAAAGATCATTAATCCGATATGATTTGCGAATACTTGTGCTGACGTAGGATTTGCTAATTCCTGAGCTTTTCTCAATATAGCAGTGAGATATAACCGATCCGAGAACGAAAATCGTGATGTTTACTCAGAAAATAAAACCTTTCTTTAGATTTATCGATGGACCATCATAAAAGCTTCGGGCAATAAAAAAATAATTATCCCACCATAACGAAGCGCAGACGTAATCGTCTGAAAATAGCATCGGTATCCAAAAAGAGCGCCTCTCGCCTCGGGCACTTGGTATTCTGCGAATCGGAAAAAAGTCAAGGTGCGCGCCGAAAAGGAAAGTGACAAGTCGCCCGCGGAAGCGATCGGATCGCAGAAGAAAAAAGTGGACTTGCGCGCTCGCTCTCGTCGGCGGCCAGTGGGAGCGGTCCCGTCAATTGCGTCCAATTGGCCGTTTGTGGCATTCCTCCGGCGAGTCGCGCGCTGAATTATCGGCCGCCGCGGAAAAGGAGAAAAAAAGTTAAAAAACAGAAGCCAAGAAATAAAATAAAGCTGCGCGTAACGAAGGGTCTGAAATAGCCTTGAAGGATAATTATCGGGAATTCGGGTATGTTTTTAAATATAGCGAGGAATAATGCTTTGCCGGAAAAACGAGCAGCGCGTAATCGTGCGGGAAGCCGCGGAGGTCGACGTTATCGCGGTCTCTGCAGTCTGCTTTGCGTCGGAGCCTCGGAGGGAGAGCTCGACGTTCTCGAGTGGATCTTATCAAACGGCGTCTGTGGCCGCGTTAAAACTGCCCGGACACCTGCAGCTTGTCTTGTCTTCCTTGTCGTTCATCGTCTTGTCGTTCTTGTTGCTGGCATGCAGCATAACCCGCCGCTATCTCTGTGCATTCAAGCGTCTGACGTAATGCTCGAGTGTTTTCAATCGTCCAAATCTTCTTGTGTATATAAACAAACTCTACATGTGTATTTGCGTGAAAAAAGAATCGGCACTCGTTCGTGAATGATTTTAACTTTTAACTGCTTGATAACATTGACGGATGTGAGTATATACGGATGTGTTTAAAAATAGCACGCGGCTATGTATAACTTTGAAGTAGCACTAATAAAATGTCTGTGCGAATTGTATTTTTATGGTTTGATACTAAGAGAACTTCGTTTGTTAGACAGTTATTTTTTTTGTTTAATTGTTCTATAATACTTTCTCGCGTAGGAGCTCCATCAGCATTATCACGATGCCAGATGTACATTGCGTCTAAAACATAAGTCATACAGTCTCTCTAGAACTAAAGATATATCGCATATCCGTGAAACGTCCGATTAAAATAGTTCAATAAATTCATGACACCATAACCCCCGCTATTATAGTTATATTAGTCACGCCTAGGATCTGATGTTTGCTAATGCCAGAAGAGTTATTGACTTTTTACATTTGTTTCGCAGGCGAAGATCCGATGCTGAATGATCAGCAACAATATCGATACATGACTGGCGACGACATGAAATCCATGGGGGATGACTCGATGCGAGTTAACGTAACCGACGACGAGAGAGACAATCGACACTCCGGAGGTAATTTCGTTATTTTTTCCTAATCATTGAAAATCCACAAGTTTTTAGTTACTAATTACAATATAATGTACTTTTAGCTCCGACCATTACCGAAATGATTACCAAAGAGAACTACAATCGACAAAATGCGGCAAATCTCAAGCCAGACAATATCGACATCAATAGACATCCAGTTCACGTTGGGTACGTTATTTTTCGATCCATCGCTCAATTTTCAACTTTCTTTTGAGTCAATTTTGAAAAATGATAAACGCTATCGGTCCAAATTATCTGTACATAAGAGTAAGTCTAAAGTAATGTTTTTATTAAAACAAAAACGCTTTATTAATGAAACTAAATTCACAATTTATATAATTATCAAACCTCATAGAAGCCTTGTAACAATGTAATAGCCGTTTAATTATCCTTCAAAGTTTTGCAAGTTACAAATTTATTGACTATTACTTTTATTGGAAACGCAGAAGTTAATCATTTATTAAAACATCATTTTAATAATTATGCTCAAGATTTTAAAATAAATGTAAAGAATAAATATATACTAAAGAAGTAATGTACCAAGCGCATAAGTTCCTAATGTGAACAATTATTAATTGGCTTCGATTAAAACAATAATGTTGTGTATTATAGTACGTATGGCGTTGGTGTATGTTGGTGAAAGATTGCTTGCTAGTATTAACATTAAGTAGATTTTATATAGATCTCACAAGTAATATTAACCTAGTTTGGTAAGAGATTTATAAACCAGAAGGTGTTGTAAGTTGTAATCTTGTAGCTCCCGTAATTCTCCACCTTTAGGTATATAAAACAATTGTTTTTTTAGATAAAACATACCTTCTCTTGTAGATCTTCTATTTGAGTACACATCTATCGAGTGATTACTTTATCTAGCACGACTCTAAGTAGAAATATTAATCTACATACTTTTTTCTTTACATACTATAATCAGAGAATTGCATGATGTGCAAAGATTTGCAACTTCAAAAGCAAATAATGAAAGGAAAGAAATGAATTTAGAAAAAGTCGAATCTTTTTCTTGTGCTGCTATTTGGTCCATTTAACGAACATAACAATTCACATAGTAGCACCGGAAATCTCTTCAAAGACTTTTTGAATATCAATTCATTTGTTATACTAAATGAAATCAGAGGGGTAGTTAGCGTGATTTTTTCTTTTTCTTGTATTTTTTTATCATCATTGTTTCATCACGTTTTCACCACCATGCTCTCATCTACTGATCTCCCATTGTTTTTAGTAGCACATAGTTGACTTCTCACCAATAACTAAGAATAACAATATTTTTTTTAAAAAAACACCATAAAAAAATGACCAAACACTAAAATAATGTGAACTAAAGATAATATTAGTGAAAGAGACATAGCTGTCTGAATTCTGCACGAGGTTGAATTAAAAGAGAGTAAGCATGATCACGGCTTAGAGTTACCATCGATAATCACACGCAGGTTCTGTTCTGAAATTAGTGCCTCACTAGAGTTCTTAAATTCATCGCTGGCTGCCCTCGGTATCGTGCCAAAAGGACAAGGAATGTGGAGGGACAGGTACACCTACCGTTATTATATTACATACTTTCATCTTAATTTTAATTTATTAATCTTTTTTTTAGAGAAAATCTTTTAATTTTCTTAATTTGGGTTTAAAGTTTCTTCGGTTGAGCGATGGTCTTCTTTAATATTTATTAAAAATTTTTTAACCGATGTCTAATAAGCCACGCTTTTGCACTTATTTAATCCGATTATTTGGCACTAATTTTTTAATTCAAATTATTTTCTAAGAATTTTTTTATCACAAAATTAATTTTTTTAATTAACTTTAACAATCTAAATTTTAATGTGATTTTAATTTTTAATTGATCTTTTACATCTGAAAATACTTAATTTTTTACAACGAGACACGATTTTGATAACATATTGATTTGATTTTTGCTCTTGACATTTTTATCGGTGTATAGAAGTGAGCTATATTGTAATTATTGATGTTGTGAATCGTTTTTTGATCTTTTTAACTAGCCATCGTCTAGAATACATGATATGAGTTGGGTACATCAGATAAAAGTTGAATCAGTGATGATTTAATAAAAGTTGCCTACGATCAAGCGCAATCGTGATGGCATCCCGTTAAATTATTTCTGTCACTTAAATAATCATGAGACAACTATCGTTTTACCCAACTCCGTTCGGTGTAGTCCTCAGTGGGCGTCGTTTGTGTAAAAGTAAGCTACGAATTAAATAATTCGCTTTTTATCGTTTCTCTCTTTACCCTTTGTTACTTTTAATGCGGCAGCTTTATTGTGATGTTTTTTAAATCGACTGTTAGACATAAAAGAGAAAGGCAGTACCTACTTTTGTTTTAGCAGTGTCTACAATCATACGCACAGTGTGAATGGATATCTGCTTCGTAAGTTTTCATACTATAATACATAATGATTATTGAATCCTGCGAATTCAAAATTTTTCCTTCAGTTGTAAAAAGACATGGAAACTATAAATGCGCTTGTGAAGGTATTGGTATAAATTGTACATTGTATAGTGTTTTTAACGCCTCTTCATTCACTTGTTTCGACAAAAGCCGAGAGGAGAGCCTCTGATCAGAAATTAATAAAAAGAGATACCTATTTAAAATTTCATCTTTCATCATTTCATTATTTAGAGAATGATAAGCCAATACTAACGCGTGAATTGTTTTGTTTCCGATCCTTTCTGTTATTTTATTTGCGCTACTTGCAGAATCCCATCATGGAGAAAGTAAGTCGAAAGTTCTTCAAAGATAGCTTTTTTTATTGCAACTGTTCTTACTGTCTCGCTATATATACGTTATACTTTATTTACTGCGATCCTAATTACAGCATTCTTTCATTTTATTCTTTATTTTCGGCGAACGTATTACATACACAAAGACACCTGTTTTGGCCTTGAACACATATTATAACCCCGTGTCCATTTATTTTGTTATAGCTGCTGAATTATTCATGCTGTACTTGTAGCCTCTTTTTCCGATTATCTCAGAAACTCCCCACTTCACTTCTCCACCGTGTATTATACTCATTGCAAAAGCTTTGTTCAACCATTCGATACACTGGAAGCTTGATCTTTGCCGAGATTATGCAGCTAATAATACGGTCGAGCTCGATCATTTTCGATCTAATTTTCTCCATAAAATGTAAATGATTCCAATGTCGAAATGCGCGAAATCGCGTTGATTAGATGCATAATTTCGAGGAAAATCCTATAACACACATTATTCACGCAATTTACCACACGAATCGAGGTATTTTGGTAGTTGTTTACCTTTGTCTGTAGAAATGTATTATAGAGCTAAAAAATTAGTGCATACCTGATTTACGTACTAGTCTTGTGATCACCTCCGTCCGTCTCATTAGCTCTGCATCGAAAAATAGAATACGCATCTAGAGCTTGGAGGAAAGCTCTTTGCTAAAACTTGAATGCTATATCCCCCTTCCCTGCAGTACATGCTAATTGCCCGTCTTTCCATCTTTAGTTTTGGTATCGTATGTCGTATAAACGCGAAAACGCGAAAACGCGAAAACGCGAAAACGCGCTCGAACAAATACTCGATCCTTTTCGAAAAGTCAAGTTATATTTGTTCGAACGGTCTGGCGCTCCCGACACTCATCACACGCACACAAGTGTATATAAGAACATACATTGTCACAGACGCGAGCAGATCGATCAAACGGATTTCGTTGATCGATTAGAAAATTTAAAAAGAGCGTCCCTCGGCTCTCGCCCACGCCGTGCACTGCGATTTCAGTTGCTTCTTTTAGCTCAGTGTCTCATCGCCGTCTCATCATTAAATCATTGACATCATCATGCATTCATGATCACGCGCGCCTTTCATGTGTATATTTTTAAATCTTGCCCAAAGGACAACGCACTAAATCGCGACCTTTTAACTATTTCTTTTTTTTATTCAAATATCATCACATCATTTGTAATGTGTCTTAAAAAGAAAAAAAATGCCTTGAGCTGATCACGATTTTTATTCATTCAAAAAGTTAAATATCACGTTCTAAACGCTAATTTGAGCTGCTATTCAAAAAACTCCTTCTCTGCTTTACATCGAGCGAGATGAAATATTGCTGTTGCGTAATTATTACATCATGTTAATTATGAGGCTGAGTTTGTATATGTTTAATAATAAGAAAAAAATGCGCTGATTTTGTCAGAGTGCGCACTCGCAAAGTACCAGAAGCATCATTTGCGATGTGAAACATCTATATGCGAACTTTTCACACTCGACACAGTAATTAGTTGTAAATAAGAATAGATATATTATATCATATGAATCGTCGAGGAGTACCGCAATTTATCAGATCACGTAAACTCTTTTCCACACATCTATATATGCATTTCTCATGTGCCTCAGCTTGTAGTAGTTCATTTAAAAAAGAACTTCGTTATGATCTGAAAGATTGTCGTGCACGAACGACAAGTACGACAGAAAGCTTTTTTAAAAAAAAATAAAAATTTAAGACACGATTGAATCACCATTACATCGACAAGTAGCACACTCAAATAATATACAAAACGTTACATCCGCCAAAAGCACACGCTTTTCCGTTATATACTGAAATGAAAGCAACAATCTTCGTTACCGCGTCACTATTTGAGCCTATATTTAAGCCTCGAAAGAGTGAGAAATAATTTGTCTTACTCGAGTAAACCTTTTTTGGCGGCGATCACAGCTTCCTGGTGTCATTCCTGGTGGATGCAAGAGGTGGAGCGATGCGAGGCTGTCGGCACAGTGGTGTGCGCGTGATCGTGCCACCACGCAAGGCGACGATGCCCATGAGGGTTACCTGCCGTTATCTCAAGAGGGATAAACTGACTCATCCGCCCCCGTTAATGGAGGGCGAGGCGCTTGCTTCGAGAATTCTCGAGCTAGGACCTGTTGGTGCCAAGTTCTTGGGGTAACTTACACTTTTTGCTTTTTTACTTTTTTTTATAACCTAAAGCACTACTTCCGTTAATGATGTTTTCAAATGTCAGCCAACCATGGCATTTTTATTTCTACAGACGTAGGCGTTTATAAATACTCAGCTATAATATTATGGATATTCGTTGTTTCTTCCGGGAACGAGTGATAAATTAATCCCACTTGAATTTAATAATAGCTCTCGGTGATTAACTCATCTTTTTTTTCCTACTACACGAGTCGATTTTATTTATCTACTATTTTAATATAATGTTATGCATTTTTTCTTATGTTGTAAGCGTAAAAGTGATTTGGATTTTTCCTTTTCGCTCTCTTTGTTATTAATGCGTCGTTTTCTAGGCCTGTCATCATAGAGGTACCGCACTTTGCTTCTTTGCGGGGAAAAGAGAGAGAAATCGTGATTCTGCGATCGGACAATGGGGAGACCTGGCGTGAACATACCTTGGAAGCCAGCGAAGAGGCTGTTCAGGATGTTCTTAACGAGAGCTTTGAAGGAGAAGGTAGGCAAATATTGCCTAGTATATAATACAAGAAGTAAATTTTTTTAACGATTTCTTTTGCAGAATTAAGCCAGCTAGAGGATCTTCAAACATCGCGTATCGTAAGGATATTAACAGTTGATTTCCCGCACTACTTCGCAGTCGTTTCTCGTATAAGACAAGAAGTGCACGCGGTAGGACCTGAAGGTGGCACGGTCTCCTCATCGGCCGTGCCGCAAGTGCAGGCCATTTTTCCAGCTGCCGCTCTCACCAAGAAAATCAGAGTTGGTCTACAGGTACAATTTCACTGCTTAAATATTAAAATGTCCTTCCACTCAAAGGAAATTGGAATTATTTTCGCAATTCTTCTTAAAATAATGAGCCGTCAAGAAAATTGCTGAGCTGGCAATTAGCAGATCAGAATTACACACGCAGCTGTTTAAACTCGTTTAAACTCGGTATGAACAATATGAAAATGTTTGGTAAATATCCTGGGCACATTTCAGGCCCATCCAATACCAGCGGAGCTGGTGGCCAAACTGCTGGGGAACCGCGTTGCAGTCTCGCCAATTGTAACGGTAGAGCCTCGTCGGCGAAAATTCCACAAGCCGATAATATTGACGATACCGGTACCACAGGCCGCTAACAAGGGCATGATCAACCAGTACTCTGGGGATGCTCCGACGCTTAGGCTACTCTGCAGCATAACTGGTAATATATGCTTGCGCGTAACATTGTAGCGGAGGCGGCCGCCTCGCTCGCCGCGAGTCGACATCGAGTCGACTCCTCTTCACTTCTCCCACGGCGACTCGCCGATGCAAGAGACTCTTCCCCAGGCAAAGGAAACAATCGAGTAATTAGCCGGGCCTTTCCGTTGTCCTCTCTGTTGTCCTCTCCGTTCACTCTGCAGGGGAACCGGGGAGGGGAGTCGGCTCGCGCGCACTCCCGGCGAGGCGGCGCACACTCTTCTCTTTTTTTCATAGAAAACATTTTGTTGAAATTATCATTGTTGTATACATATCTTGTTGTGATTCATTGTTAATGCTTGCGTATTGTTAGGATTGAGTCATTTAGGTATGGATCATTACTTAACGTAGATTAAAAATTTTTTTCTACTTCTATAGCATCCGTTGTATAAATTACAATACTTTTTTCTTTCAGCACATTCGTTTCATTCAACTATTCTTTTATTATGTTAACCACATTTATGTGTGTATACATTTTCTTTAGTTTCGTACTTTTGATAAGCTTGCAAGGAAGCAACGCCCTTTTGAAAGCTCGCTTTTTTATCATTATCTATTTAAGGTTAAAAATTCAGTTACGAACTAAACAGAAGAATGGCTTACTTTCAACCGAAAAATTAAAAAAAAAAATAAGTAGTAATTTTCAAAGCAAATGAATACATAATATTTATTACATTAAACATTGTGCAATCATCACCATCATTTATTTTCTTTTGACATGCTCATATATTTACGTTTAATTTAATGCTTCAATCATTTCACATTCATACTTATGTACGCGCATTAAAAAGAACACGTATTATCGCTTTTACATTTACATTCATTCTGAATGTTTAATTATTTTTTAGTTACTTCGCAAGCATTATCAGTCGAATACCATTACACGCTATTTTTCGCAATCATCATTTTTTTCTAACACGCGACAAAGTGTAGTTTTTTACACAGAACTTTTTTCTTTGATGATGAGAAAGGAGTTCTGCTAGTAAAACTGCACTAGCGCTGGAAACGTCTGTTTATGGGCAAACCACTAGACACTTTCACGCGGTACATCTATCACGCGCCTCATAACGTACCACAGACTGTTGTTTACTTGACCGCAGCACGGACATATTCTAATAATTTTATTGGACTTGGCATGTATGTCGTTCAGGGGGTCAGTCTCGGGCGGTCTGGGAGGATGTCACCGGTTCGACACCTTTAACATTTGTCAAGGATTGCGTCTCCTTCACTACGACTGTTTCGGCGCGCTTTTGGCTGATGGATTGCCGAAATATATCGGAAGCTACGAAGATGGCCACTGAACTCTACACTCACGCAACGCACGTTCCATTCATGGCGAAGTTCGTTTACTGTCTTCATCTACGAAGCCAACGTCACTCGTATCATTCTTATAATCTCCGCGCATTTTTTCTGCCCTAGGTTTGTGGTTTTTGCAAAACGCGTAGATCCCCTGGAAGCGAGGCTGCGTGTCTTTTGCATGACAGACGACAAAGAAGACAAGACTTTAGAGCACCAGGAACACTTCACTGAGGTTGCGAAGAGCCGAGATGTTGAAGTGAGGTTCTATATTCAAGTGCATAATAAAAAAAAAGACAAAGAAAAATAAAATGTTTCGACTTAATTACTGCAGGTTCTTGAGGGCAAGACACAGTACATGGAGTTCGCGGGTAACCTCGTACCGGTCCTAAAGAGCGGTGAACAACTGCAACTACCGTTCCGAGCATTCAAGGAAAACAGGGTGCCGTTCACAGCGCGAATAAAAGATCCCGACGCGGCTGATATGATGGGCCGAATCATGTTCATGAGTGAACCGAAGGTGCCCAAAGGAGAACAGCCACAGACGCCTATCTGTACCCTCAATATACTTCTTCCCGAAAAGATTTCGCCCGAGGGTGGCAATTCCGAACTCGACCTACTGGAACTTTCTAAGAATTATAGTTTCTTGAGAGACGGCGGCCTAAGTAAGTGAAAACAAAATTTTTTTTAAAGTACGCTTTGCTTAACATATTGCGCAACTTTATCGATGCTTTCAGTATTAAGAATTCATTACGACTATTCGTAAATATTTTTTAAAAGACTGTTGACAAAAATTTACCATGTTTAATTGTTGCAGCACACTTTGTTTAATTTAGCTCCGCTTTTTTATTCCAAACTTTTTTTTAAGTCTAACTTGAAAGGCATTAGTCTGTGTTGTGTGTATTATCAATTGAGCAGCATCAATCGATTATGCTTACAGGTAGGCCAGACACTATCCATCGCGCAACTATCCGCTTGACAGACATTGCTAATCTACTCGACAAGGATTGGGAGAAGCTCGCCCTCGAGTTGAACGTCACCCCCAACGAAATCAGTCAGATCAAGGAGGAACATCCTGAAGTAACAGCTCAACAAGCCACTGCGATGTTCAAAGTCTGGCAAAGCAACGGCAATAAAGCTACCGGTATGTTCGCTCGTCTCTCTTCAATTTTAATAAGAAATAAGAAGTTGTTTAAAAGAGCTTAAAATGAGCGAGACGATGGCCGCAGTGTCATCAGTGTCGCATTCGGGTTAATATGCGGGAAACCAGTTTCATGGCAAGGTGAAATAAACAGATTCAGCCCGGTGCGAAAAGGATTGAGTCAGTCTTGTGGAATCTGCGTAGATGCGTAGTTGATGATGTCATCATTCATTATTATGCTTGACATAAAACTCGCGGAGCTCAGCGGTGACGTGCTGTATGCCCCTTCTTTTCCCAGTGCGGGCCCCCTCCGAAGTCCCCTCCACTGTGCTCCTCGCAGGTTCCGACGGCTGGCGGGGCGTCGTTGCAGCCCGAAGGCTCCTTTACTCTATAATCAGTAAAACAACAATATTGGCCTCAGTGTGTCATAAGCCTCGGCAGTCGTCCGCTCATTTCTCTCGCTGCTCTCTTCGTATTTCTTTTATTCTCATTTTCCGCGATGTTCATATCTCTTTATCAGGAGTATGAAAGTGAAACGCCGCAACTCTACAGAAGTGAATTAATGGTATTGTTCAAGCGGACACCGGCGCTGCGCGAAAGAATCACCGTACGGCGCGAAGGTCTGTTTCCACGCGAGAAGTTAAGGAATGCGTAATCGCTTGTAAAATTACAATTAAATAAGAATTACCTTGAAAAAATGCTCAATTTATGTGTTAATCCTCATATAAGGTTACCAGTGCAGTTAAAAGGAAAAATTATATAGAAAAATGCATCTGCTAACTTAATTATCAAATAATGTGTGATTTACGGAAAAAAAAAATTAAGTGCTCAATCTGTTGTTTGCGCAGGAAACACACTGGAGAAGGCACTGAACAAAATCGGCCGAGAGGATATTGTTAAAAAGTGCATATTCAACGTCGAGCTGGTAACTGACGACGTCGAGAAAGCTGTTGCTCGCGTCAGGTTGGACCAACCTGGTTTTGACTCTCTTAAAGAAGAATTGGGTCCATCGAGGAACACGTCTCTTCGACGAGATGCAACGATGGATCCCAAAATGGATCCGGACTATGATGAGCCGGATAGAATGAAGGTATGTTCAGCCGGGACCTAATTTCAATTTTTTACGCCTTGGCACATTCCGCTCTGTATGTAGTGATTTAATAATTAGCTGACTAAGAAAAAAAAACATCAAGGACAGATTTAATTGGATAGTAAATCGCTCTTTTATTTCTTCTATACACTCATGCCTTCGCAAGAATTTCAAGAATTTATAACTTTAACCGCGCAATTCTCCTAAATTTAAAACTAAGAATTATTGCATCTTTTATTATTGTTATCATGTTCCTACATCTTTCTCATTGTTGTTACATAATAATATTTTTTTTATGTAGGACTCTGAATCTCTTGAAGATTTAAACACCACAGGAAACGGTCAAAAAAAGAGTAAGTAATATGAACATCCCTACTTAAATGTTTTCTGATCTCGTTAATACAACTCGAAAAAAGTCTTTTCTATTTTTTCACAATAGACATTTAACTTTAATTATCTTCGGCTGTTACGGCTCTTCCGGTTAATTATAATATTACTGCGTGATTCACGGCATTGCTAACTTCCTGTGCAAGGAACTGTGATTTTGCTGTCAGCGCTACTGCGAGCACATCGCACTTTTCACGATTTTTACCACTTTTCTTTGAAAGCTTAGATCACTTATGCCGATGTGTACTCGTGATATATACGCTTCTAGATAAAATTATTGAGATTCATAAATTGTTACTCATTGTAAAATGTATTTGTTATCAATATTTTCTTGTGTCTATTTATACACTACAATTTATTTCTTAAATAAATATTTTTTTAAGGCTAGAGTGTAGTTCTAAAAATAAAAAAAAAAAATTTATTTTCAAGATATATTTATAAATATGTAAATATGTTTAAGTAGTATAAAGATCTCAAAAAAATACAACTTTTTTACATTTATCATTTTTCTCTAAAATTGAATCGAAACTAATGACAGATGATTATCGATTGAAAAACGCCTTTTTACATTTAAAAAAATCATCTTGTACTATTATAACGTACTATAATGCGAAGCGTTTTGCATCCATTCATCACAAAGCGATGCAAGGTGCGAGGCACTAGCGAGAGCGCGAAGCGATCGCCATGTGGCAAGGCTAGTTTATATTATTACACAATTTTTTAAATTGTGTGTTTTTTATTAACTTAAACTACCCTTAAAATGATATTGAGTTTTAAAATAAAAAGCCCCTGAAAAGTTGTAGTGTTCGATGAAACATGTTCAAAAATTTCAGGTTTGAAGTCTTTGTACAAATAGTTCAACGTAGGAAACATTTTTGCTAAACCCTTATTTTTACTACTTCTTAAAGCATAACTCTGTAGAAATTGATTGAAATATGGTGAAAATTTATATTTTGCTTTATTTTTATACTCCTTAAACATATTTACATTTCTATAAATATATCTTGAAAATTAAATAATTCTTTTCGAAATTCTCTTGCCTTTATCGTTATTCACATTTATAAAGTTAACCGCCTATCTCTTCTACTCACAGTTTATTGCTCATGTTTTTTGCACTTAACAGCCAAACAGCACGTAACTATTACCAATGGCACTGTTTACAACGCCACCTCGACCCCCATCAAAGATAAATACGCCAGTGATGAAAAAGAGCTCGGTGATATGATGGCCGATTTTATTGAGCATAAATATCATACCTCCGATACAATGGTGAAAAAATCACGCGATGAAATCGACGATGATAATAAGAAACGGCAGAGAGTCTTGGCGGATGCTAACAAAATAGTTTCTGGTAAGTAGCGCACACCTATGCATGCTAAAAAGAAAATAGCCAGTGGGTTGAGGGGCTCAGCTTTATTTTTACATAAGCTGCAGTGACATCGCAAAGTAAATCTACAGAGCTACGTAGCTTGAAAAGTGCGCCTTTAAATATGCGTAAAATAAAAAAATGTAATAATGGTACTTCATTAATGTTTACTATTCGATGCCACATCTTTATTTAACTAGCAATTTATTTATCTGTGCTTCTAGCGTGCACAGAATAATCTATGCTTCAGTCTATGCTATAAAGCCGTCTTGAATTTATCCTTAATTAATTAATTTTATTATTATTACTATGCAGCGAAACAGGTATTTGGAAGCTGGTGCCGATTTCTACAATCTTTTGCAGCTTGCTTATTAAAATACGTTATTAATGTATAATGAAACTTATTATTTCTTAGCAGCAGACTTTTTCTATTACTGACCTGCTATAAAACTCCTGTAAAGGACTTTTACTCTATCTTTCCTATAAAACAATTTGTTTCAGCGAGATTAAGCTCTGCAATTTTTTGGCGTTGCATGTACAGCCTATTTGTGTGGGCGCACGGAGCAGCTGTCGATAAAAGCCATTTAGCTAATAATAAACATTTTTCTTAACGTCTTTTTTTCGTAAATGGAGCAAGCAACATTAATATAACTAAAACAATTAATACTGATTGATTTTGAAATACTAAATTTATTAATTTGTTATCAATTTTATTGACTTTTAGTGACTATGCTTTCATTAATAATTTAAGTATTTCTGAAAAATCATGGTAAAAATCTAATTTAATTATGTTAATCGATAAATAAATGATGATGGCTGCTCCACAGCACGTACACTTCGCACAAGCCATATGGAAGTCTAACAGCCGTTATCGTATCAATGAGCAAGAAAAAAGCCAACCAGCTTACACTAATTATAAAACCCAGAATATATTCATAATGATTCTCTTAAAGAATATTTTAGATAGCTAAAATATACAATACTTAATTAACAGGTGTAAAACACGATGCAGAGAAAGAGATGGGCAAATTAGCGAAGGAAGGGTGGTCGGTGGTTTGTGATGACGATGTGCGAAAAAATAACGAGGTGGGATTTGTTATAAAGCAACAGAAACATTCGATAGGCGGCACAAACCAACCTATCGAAGCTCCTATTATTCAGCAACAGTACGTAATAGGAACAAGTGATGATAAGACTATAACGACGGTGACTACCAAAACGATAATCACTACATTTCACGAAAAGGGAGATGATCCTGATTATGATACACCTGATTTTGCTAAAACAACAAATAAAACTGACAATGTTACTATAAAAGATGTAATTACTATTCCTGATAAGGGTCAAGTAAAAATATCCAGCGACAAAGAAAAAAAGTCTACAGAAGGTAAAGAAGTTGACGATACTTTACAGACGACAATTAATAAAACGACAACCGAGGAAGTGAAAAAGAAAGAGAAAGACTTACAAACTAGTAAAGCAAAGGAAGATATGTACGAAACTAGAAGCGGTGGCGATGAATCAAAACAGTCGACCGTGTATGAAACAGTTTATAACGCGCGCCATTTGTCAGATAAAGACATACAAGATGAAAGTGACAGTGAGTCAAAAAAACCGAAAGATAAATCAAGTAGACTATTTTCAGGAATTTTTAAAACTTCCAAATTGAAAAAAGATAAAAGCAAAGATTCCAAAGATACTTCATTTGACAGTGGCGACGACGAAACAAAATTAGCTACTATAAAGTTATTAGAAGATATTAAAAAAACTTCAGAATTACCGCAGGAATATCAAAATTTATCGAATCGGAACAGTAACCTAAATCAAAATGGTGAAGATATTCATAGTATTCGAAATAAAAAGTCAGACAAACATCCTGAAGAACAAGGAAAAGAAAAAAATGTCGGATTCTTTGGAATATTCAAAAGTCCCAAATTAAAAGAGAAGAAGCGAAGTAGGTCTAAAGATAAACAATCATCTAACGACACATCTTTTGACAGTGGTGACGAGGAAAATAGAAAAATTACAGCAAAATTTTTACTTGATATTCAACAAAATACCGATAACAGAAATGATCCAGCTTTACAACGTATTAATCTTATTGATGAAGACATCGAAGATAGTAATAAAAGGCATTTACAACCACAAAAAAGTGAAGATACTGTTAAACCAAGTGCTACTGAAAAATCTGTCGACAATGAAACCATAAAGCCACATGATAAATCAAGTGGATTCTTTAGTGCATTTAAAAACCCGAAAGTAAAGATTAAGAAGTCCAGCACTTTCAGAGAACATAGTACATCGAAAGACATCTCCTTTGATAGTGGAGACGAAGAAAACAAAGCTGCTACTTCAAAATTATTAGAAGATACGAAAAAGATTACTGCATGCACAGAAAGTTCTATTCTGCAAAGTCCACAGTTACAAAACTCACAACAAGAATTGGGGGATAAAGCTAGCCACGATAAAGGAAGCAGTGAATTAACAAAAGAAAGAACTGTAGGAATTTTTGAAAAACTCAAAAGTTCAAAATCTGACAAAAAATCAAAATCCACTGAGTCAAAAGAGAGCGATGAAGAAAATTTAAAAATGATTACCGCCAAATTTTTAGAAGATAGTAGAAATGCCGCAGGAATTATTGATGCATGTCCTTACAAAACCACATATTTATATAAATACAATCCGATATTACAAGATAAACATAAAGAAAACGATACAAGTGTAAATAATGAAAAAGAACACAGTGAGGAACAAAAATCACAAATTGCGAGTGAACCCAAAACTGGTAAAGAAAAAACCAGCGGATTTTTATCTAGTATTTTCAAAGGAACGAAGCAGGCGGCTGCGGAAGTAACAGACGAAGTAAAGGCGTTCGTGGAAGAAACCAAACACGAAGCTTTAGAAGAAGAGGAAAAAGCTAAACTCGCTACTAAAAAAGCTGAAGATGATGCTAAACGTGCTGTGGCTGAAGCCGATAAAAAAGTTGCTGAAGACATCGACAAAGCTAAGTCTAAGGTGACCGAGGCTGGTCAGAAAATAAAAGACAAGGGACAAGGTGCTAAGCAAAAAGCAGAGAATAGAGCCACAAAGGTATCAGAAAAATTTCAGGGTATGCCCGCTGACACGAAATCAAAGGCACATCAAGTAGGGGATGATTTGAAAAAAGTAGCTGCTGAAAGCGAAAAAGAGACCAAGGAATTGAAACAGAAGGCAGATAAAGCAGTCAAAGATTCTGCGGATAAAACAGATGAGAAGGTAAAAAAGGGCAAAGATAAAGCCGGTGGTTTCTTGTCCGGTATTTTCAAAGGAGCGAAGCACGCAGCTGATGAAGTTGCAGACGAAGTAAAGGAGTTTGTGGAAGAAACAAAACACGAAGCTTTAGAAGAAGAGGAAGAAGCTAAACTGGCAGCTAGAAAAGCTGAAGAGGATGCTAAGCGTGCAGCGGATGAAGCTGGTAAAAAAGTTGGAGAAGCTGTCGACAAAACTAAGGCTAAGGTGACCGAGGCTGGTCAGAAAGTAAAAGACGAGGCCCGTGATGTTAAGGAAAAACTGGACGATGAAGCTACA
>JAXIUT010000009.1:26473515-26492937 GCA_035586675.1 Eurytoma californica | reverse complement strand
GCTTTAGAAGAAGAGGAAAAAGCTAAACTGGCTGCTAGAAAAGCTGAAGAGGATGCTAAGCGTGCAGCGGATGAAGCTGGTAAAAAAGTTGGTGAAGCTATTGACAAAACTAAGGCTAAGGTGACCGAGGCTGGTCAGAAAGTAAAAGACGAGGCCCGTGATGTTAAAGAAAAACTGGACGATGGAGCCACAAAGGTTTCGGAAAAAGGAATTGAAATGGCCGCTGACACGAAATCCAATGCGCAGCAAATAGAAGATGATTTGAAAAAAGTTGTCGCTGAAAGCGAGAGAGCGTCCAAGAAATTGATACAAAAGGCAGATAAGACAGTCAAAATTGGATCATACAAAACAGATGAAACAAATACATCAATGAGAAAAAAGAAAGAGAAGGTCGGTGGCTTTTTCTCTGGTATGTTCAAAGGTTCGAAACATAGTTCTGAAGATGAAAGCGATAGTGGAAAAGACATTGATAAAAATGAAAAGGAAATAATAAGACGCAATAATAAAGCTATGGGAACCGATACTTCACAGAATACCAGAACAAGTGCCTCTAAGCAGAACTCTTATCATGATGGTGCAGTTGTTGACGAGACGTCCGTAATTAAGACTGATATTAACTTACATGATTCGAAAGAAGCTACTATAATGTTACTCGAAGATTCCAGAAAATTAGCATTAGCTACAGATGACGTTGTTCCAGTTATGCAAATTATTTCTAGTTCAGAATCAAGTTCGGCAAGAAGTTCTTTAGAACGAGATGCATCAAATCCAGTTGGTATTGATAAGACGAAGAAATCTAAGAAGGGAGTTATATCTAACCTTGTAAAAAAGACAAAAGGTGCAACGCATAAAATAGCGAAAGAGGTTGACCACGCCGCTGAAGGGATTAAAGATGCAACAGGTAAATTTTGGGAAGATACAAAGAGAGAATCAAAAGATTCTAGACCATCAGGCAGTTACGACGTGACTTCGGCTGCTAGTGATTCGGATAGAGTGAAAGACGATGTAGCAATTGAATCTGACGTGAGATTAGAATCTTCCAATACTTTAGAAAATGCGTCAAATGTAGTATGTAGGGTAGACACTCGCATTCCACAAGACGTTCAGTCTTATCAAGAAATTAAAATGTCTGATATTCAAATCGTGCAACAGTCAGTTACGATAATAGCAAGCGATGTTTCTGGTAGCTTATCACATACCGAACCTCACGCACATCAAACCGTCACCACAGTCATTACAAAGTCTGTGCGGACGGCAGCGACCCCACCACCCAGCCCTGCCGAGTTCACTGACAATAGCAGTAAAGGTATCTTGCAATATCTGTGTTATATACGTACATATATCACATAAATTATATATACCAGCTGTGTGTAACATGATTAATTAAGTTAATGCTTTTTTGTAACCTTAGTTTACACATATCATATGATTTTAAAATTCTCTAGCTACTATTGAACAGCACAGTGGTTCATTAAACTGAAAGATTGGTTTAAAGAATCCTGTCTCGGATCTAAGTAGTAGCAGAATTTCAAATGAAATTATCCACGATATTAGATTATAAGCAACCATCCATTTATCTGTAATTTCATTGTTAACAGTACCTAATAACTTCTTTAATCTTGATCATCAATCCCTTTTATTTAGGAATGAAGTCTTATAGACATTTTATGAATGTCCAAGATTAAAGGCAGATTCAAATTTAAAAATAAATTCGTTTTTCACGTAATAAAAGTGTCTTTTCGCTAATTTCACAAGACTTGAATCACAATTACTTTGTAACCATTCTTTTACTTTGTGTTCTTATATTTTTAATAGCTTTTTTACCTGTGTTTGATGCATGATTCCAGGTTTTTTCGCTGTTTCGCACACCTATCGACGAGAATTGGAAATTAACATGAGAAAAGACACAGATTATCATTATTTTTATTTGTTTCCCTATTTTTAAGTATATTATTTCTTTTTCTAATTTATTATAATTTAGCTGAACATAAAACTCGTGTGTTAAATTATATTGCCGTAAGTAATAAATTTCATTAAAATTAACAGGAAACCACAGTCTAGTGAAGCATGATCCGAGGTATACCATGCAGGGAAAACATCATTCATCCTAATCTCTGTCAAATCACTGCTTTTAATGTTTAGCCAACTAATACCAATGTTGAACTCAGATTGTTCCCTTATGAATTTCAGATATCACTGAGGAAGCGGCGAAGCGGGCACAACTACTTGCAGACCATTCAAGAATGATGAAAGAAACAGGTAAAGTGCGACATACTAAATATTTTTTATATCACTTATCATGATGGAAACACCACACTGATTTAGGTCGAAGGATCAGTATGTTTATCAAGTCATGTTGAACTTATACTTTGGTGCCCTCGGTTATATTTAGCTTTATCTTCTATAGTTAGCACAAGCTGACGCTTACTACACTAATCCTGTTGCATGTCTTTTATTTAAAAGGTACTTAGTATTGATAGAATATTAATATTAATTAACACCCGAATGAAAAAAAACGAAGTACAAACCCGTAAATTATTGTAAGATTTAGTATATATAAGTACATCTGTGTACGTTTCCGTACGGTTTCGTACGATTCCGTACGTTTGCTTAAGTTACTGTTACAATTTGAATATTTCATTACGGAAACGTACGGAAAAGTACGGAAACGTACGGGAAAGTACGGAAATGTATGGAAATGTATGCAATCGTACGGTCGGCTACAAATACATTCGAATCTAAAAAAAATTGTTATATAGAGAATTTTTGGACAGATGTAGCTTTCCGTAGATTGGGGTACGATTCCGCTTATTTTCGTAACTTTTAGTATGTTCAAGTACGTTTGCGTACGTTTGCGTACATTTTTCTGCACATTTCTGTATATTTTTATATACTGCCGTACAATTCCGTACGTTCCGTACGTTTCCCAATTGCTTTATATACTTTTATCTGTTGTCGTACATTCACCGTACGATTCCGTACGTTTTCGTACGTTTATGTACAATTTATCCAAATTGTAACTAAATCGTACGGAATCGGCAACCTACTAAAATGTATTCAAACGTACGATTTTTATTTCCATTCGGGCATTAATATTTGTCTATTTAATTAGAAATATTTCTTGCCTTTCTGTTTGAGATTGTTTTGTGCCGTATTAACGACTATAGTACGAAATATTAGTTTGGAAAGGTACCTTTTGGTAAAATACAGGCAATCATTTTAGACACTATCTTATTAAATGTTTCAAGTAACTAACCCTAATGCAATATTGATACGTACTAATAAAAGCTATTAAAAGCTCAACTTACAAGAATAGAATATCACTAACCTACATATCTTTACTATTTTTATTAAAAAGTTTGTAAGCTTTTGTGCAAAGAGTCTGGCGATTTCAAGGGAGACGCGCTCGAGGTATCGTTCTTGTAAGCTTCACAATCTGTCTTCTTTCATTGCTGATATAGCTAAAAAAAGTTGATTCGTTAAACCTCTAGAATCCACAGACATTGCTGCGTGTTAGTGTTCCATACTCCCACTTAAGCAGAGACGGGCTAGAATTAATGATTTTAGTGTGTATCAATGTGCTTTATGTCCTTGTTCCTGTTCTTGTCCGTGTCCTTTTGGATGGGTCAGGGCATGATTCGGCTGAGATTGATGGGACTGTAGAGAGGCATGCTTCTTCTACTCCGACAAAGCAACCCGCTCCTGCTCCTCGACACTCTACCATGAAGGAGTCGTCCGATATAAAGGACTTGAGTCTAGAGCTGAATAGAAGCTCCCACGGCAATGGGCAGTTGTCCAATTTGCCGGACTTGGAGAGATCGCTGGAAGCCTACTCGGAGTCGAGGGAAGAGCTCGGCCAAGAGATAGCGAGCAAACAAGCAAGTTACACCAAGCCTCAAGAGTCGTGGCGAAACATGGGCGGCTCGGGTGGCGAAGCCTGCGTTCCGGCCGAGCTCTGGGAAATACAGTTCGCCGCGGACGTTTCTCCGGGCTCCTGCAACGAGGAGGCCTTCACGAAAAATGGCTCGCGACAGGGTACTATCAGCGACACCGACAGTGACGGTTGTTCGCCGCAGCGCAGTCGGCGGAGGTCGCCGAGTAAGAGGCGCACCTTGGGAAGCTCCAGCGGCTCTGATGTCGCCCTTCACGAGGGTGCCGAACTCTCTCCTATGGAGGACGACCAAGGTACCGCACTCTCTCACACACAGCTAAGCCCCGCTCCTTACCTCAATACCCTTAAAGAGCAACTAACGCGTGCGGAAACCTTGTGTGGCCTGGCGTTGCCTAGCGTTGCCCACTGCAGCCTGTTATCGTTGCTCCGAACTTTCGTCTTCGAATCTCTCTTTCTACAATATATATACATATGTATATATGTCGCACTTTTTTCTAATTGCTGCAATGGCTTGTTCATGTTGCCTACATGTGTGCTGCCTGAGCGCGGAGCTCTCACTTCTGCTTTTGTGTTCAGCTAAATACATTGTTAAAGAGTCTGTGGGCTAGATGTTGATTGTTCTATGTGTCTTGGTTACGATCTTACGTTTCTCAGAAGTATTCAATCCTAGTCCTTTTCAAGCTTTTGCATGATCCGCTCTTTACTAACAATTCAACTTTTTACACTTTTTACCCAGTACGCATAGCGCAGTAGAAAAATAAAGTTCAAATAGACTCTCTCTTGATTAAAAAAATAGTCCGATCTGTTTTGAGAATGACTGGTGCTGGCTTAAAGAGATGTCAAGATTCAGGAAACCACAGAAAAACAAAGCTTGTGATTGAGAACAGAATGTACCAAGCTGATTTTTCAGTGGCCATCACTAGCATCGAAGAGATTGATTGTTTGTTATTCGACGTTGGCTAATCAAAGGTGTTAACGCGGGTTTATACAGTCACTCGCAGTCATAACGCTGTCTCGTGTTGAAAGATTACTGGCTAATCCTGCCGAAGCTAAATCGCAAAAAATTTCAAAAAGCGTCAAGGGACTCTTCCGACTACATGAGGGGCGCTTCTGGTGCGGCATCATCATTCCATCACCCAATAGCTTGTCGAGTCTTTCGGATTGACTTCTATCTTCTTTTTAACATTTTCCTTTTAACGAAAAACATATTTAATTCTTGCTCTGTAATCAATCCGAAATTCTCGCCAAAAAGCACCAATTGAATAAAAAAAATACTGGAGACTTATACGAGATCGTACGGGATGTTTGGCGGCAGAGCAAGAAAAGCAGGTTGAAAGAGCGATCCCGAACCAATGGCAAAACGGCCAAGTTAAGGCCACACCTAGGCAGCAAAGTAAAAAGTCGAATTGCATGTGCTGGATGATCGCAGTCCTCTCCCTTGTGGTCCTTCTTCTTGCCATTATTATCGCTCTGGAGCCAGAGAGTCTTGAGAGCGTCAGCAGCGCCCTCTCTAGTCAGTTCCTAAGGGACTCTGGGTACGTCTCTATTTTTATAAAAATAATTTTTAAATACGATCTAATAAGCCACTTTAACTACAATGGCTTGCTACAATATATCAAGCAATAGGTAACGTATTTATCAATGAACTTTGCATCGATGAAAGTAAGAGAGACAAGCTTTCTTTTTCTGATGCGTCGGACTATTATTGTACATAAAGTATCAAACTAGACCAATTATTGTTTCATAGTGCATGGTTTGTAGAACATAGTGAATTCGCATGATTTTTCTTACGGCAACAAGCATATAAGTAAATGATCTCTTAACTCTTATACAACTACTATTTTGATGATTTTATGCACGCATGTATTGATTCTGAAAGTAGTGGAGCATATACCGAAGTCACATAAGATACTTACTTTTTTACACTTCGATTTCCACAACTTTTCTTCTTTCCAATGATTAATCTTCTCGTGATCACGATAATTTAAACAAACTCAAGATAAAGCTAAAGTGTAGAGGGACCACCGACAAAGTCATTCTAGGTATGAAGTTAGGATTGTTAGGCGAATAATTATCAGGAGACTTTTCACTTATTTCTGTAATTATAACTCCAGGAAAAGTATGGCACTTGCATTCAACCTTGGAAACATTTGTTTGTTCGTCTAGCAATGCTAGTGCTTTTATCAAATATTATATTCAAATTTAATTATTACGATTTCATTTTTCATTTGTCCTTTTGAAAGGCAGTTTTTTTTTATTGGACCACAGTTGACTAAATACTTTAAAAAAAAATTTAAGAAAAATATATTATTAAAAACTTTAGCGCCGCGATCTTTATTTACTTAAAAATCAATGAGACGACCGCTAAAATGCTTTTTTATTATTATTACTATTATTATTTGAATTATTATATTCGGCAGCTTTTGTCAGCTCTTATTCACAAGCTCGCTGCGTGTAGCACTGGTATTATTTACTTTTTTTTTAATTATACGCATACTTTTCATATAGTAAAGAAACAGTACGCCCAAAGGCACCCATAACACGAAAGCTACAAGCGATCCTTCGAAACAAAGCAATCTCTTCTCTGTCTTACAAAATCAGAGATACTGCTTTGAAAACTAAATTATCTACATATCATCATACATTCCATTTCATCATAATATATATATTATCATGTAATTTTAAGTCCTTATTTATAAGAAATTATGAAATATTGCGATTAAAATAGTGAACATTTTTTCATTTTTTTTATCGAAGGAGAGACTGTACTTGAAAAGCTTTTCTAACTTAATGTGTATACTTTTCTTTTTTGTATTTGTTAAAAAGTAAACGACAATTTGGTTTATTGAGTAAAGTACAGTGCTTACAATATGTATTGTCAAATGTTTAGAAACTTTGCACTTTTTTTTATATGTGTCTAGTACCGAACCCTGGTATGGGCATGATGTACAAATTAAGTTATATTAGTACATGAATTAATGGGTAATAGGTAATAAACACAAGATTGCATAAATAAATACGCTGTGTAGAAGATATAAAGTGTATTTATTTAAGATTTTTGTAAAAATAGGCCTGTGAAAGGAAATTCTAGTTTTCAAGAATGTTTCAACTGACGTATACGCTCGTTTTTCTTTTACACAGAAAATGACTTTTTACAACAAAGCGAGCCAACATTCATGGAGACGAGCATGACTGAAACGAATCCGGAAACTAACGCAAGGTAACCAAAAAGAAACATATAGCTATTCGAATAATTTTGACTTATCTTTGAAAATTGCATAGCGGCGGATTAAAACTAAATGAGCTAATGGGAAACATCTTTTTTAAATGACTTTTTTTATATAAAAAAAAACAAGCAGAATAAGCAGAGTGACGAGAACAACGACGACGACGACGACGACAGTGCCTGCGACGGACGAGGTGGACGGCGGCGGTAGCGGAGAGCTGCGCGAGTCCATGCAAAAGATCGTCGATCAGTTCATGACGGAGGAGCGAAAGGGCCAGTGAAGCCCTCATTGCAACGTCTCGGCGGTTCAGTTATGAAAATAATAAGTTAAAATGTTGGTGTCGGCGAACGTAGGGCGACCGAAGCCCCGTTCTCTCCGTTACACCCAACGGGTACCCGAAAAAAGAAGATCGAAAGCCCCGGGCCTAGAGTCGCGCGTTTGTATCAACTTTCGAATACGAAAATTCGATTAGCAACAGCTTCTCTCGACCCCCCTGTCCTGCTCTCTTATAGCCTTACGGGCGCCACTCTCGTCCTCTCTCGCTCTCATCCAGGCTCTTACTTGTCCCCTTCCTTCGCGAGCATTTCTCGGGAAAAAGCAACGCCTAGCTCCTATACTAAGTCAGCCCGTCCATTGTAAAACATTCATTGTTTTTCTCTGTCATTGAAATTAAGAAAAAAAGAAACACGAAGAAAAAAATAGCTCAAGGTTTTAGAGAATAGTAAGACACGGCGGAGCGAGCAGAGGAGACTACACGCGCAGCCGAACTCGAGGATGTTAATTGTCAAAGCTGATAAGCGACAAGTTGTAAAGGAGTGCACTGGCGAATCGACGATACAGTTATCTGCATTCGACATAACGTGACCGATCATTGTTAATTTATAAACATTAAGAATTCTATGAGCTTCGGCTTTCGGTGGACGAGATAAAATGATAAAAAATATGAATAATTATCATTATCATAATGATTGTAAACGAAGATTATACATTATATTATGCTTTCCCGCGCAGTCCTGTCACGATTCTATAAGAGAAAAAAAGCGTTGAACGATTATAATATATATGTAAGCTGACTTGCCATTCCGCAAAGCACAAACGCCATGACACAGAATGCACAATAAAAATCCGAAATATCCCTCCTCTCTCTTTCTGCATTTCATTTAACAGCTGTATTATTGATTAAAACCTAACGAAAACTATATTGCAGTGCGAGTTTCTGGTTTGAGGCAATGGCAAGGCATCGTGTTTTTAATGATGATAGAAAAAACGATCGAACGACGAAATAATTATGTACATTTGACTTATTTAAAGGGATATTTCCTAACAATCTTTTTCATTGTGTATATTTATAATTATTTTTAGCTATAAATTATATATATAAATGTACGGTTATGCGATTGTAATAATTATGCAATTTTATGGCATGGTGAATATTTTTATTATTTATAGAACGAAGGAGATAACGATGACTGTTTTAACACGGTTAAATTTTTATTCTCTTGATGCTAATGAAAATTTGGATATATTTGACGTTGGATATATTTAAGAAAATTTTGATGACCTTAAAGGATTATGGAGAAAAATTTGACTTTATATTGTAAGAGACGTTAGCTTTTAATGTAAACGACGTCAAAGACAAGTTGACAAATGGCGATTAACGAGAAGAAAAGATCATGTACGAGAAAAAATATAGCTACTTCTAGAAATCTCCTAGCGTAAAGATATTCTATTAATATACAAAATACTATATTAAAATGGATTATGTCTACACATCCAAGATTTATAAATTATAATGTAAAATGTCCACTGTGCTGCATTCAATGGACTTGCCTAGAGCCCACCCGACCTAAGGACCAAAGGCACAATCACGTACATCTAATAAAGTCTTAAAAATGCTTCTACTAATATGCATTTAATGATTCAAGATTACTCCCTTTTCCAAATTTCCCATTCATTTTTATAACCTTCCTTTCTGCAAAAAAGTTCTTTGAACTTATTTGGATTCTTCAATAAAAGTGAAATTAAAATCTTTCCCTTTTCATCATCTTTTTAAAAAATAATTTTGAATAATTACTATTCGCGTTTGTCATTAATATTTTTAAAGATGAAGGTGATAACAATTAAAAAATTTATTACAATTAGACAATATTTTATTCATTTAGGAATGAAACGATACATCATATAATTTTAGCAAAAGAAATATTTTAAATTGAATTTGTTTGAATACTCTTAAAAAATGTAGACATAAAAACGCTCACATTCCACTATACTTATACAAATAACTTTTTTTACATCTACATAATCAAAGTTACAATTTCATTTATTACGTCTTGATAGAATTACGGCTGTCTTGCGCATCATTATGCAAGTAACCATGATAACTTTGATTATTAAATAATAGAATAACCAGTACCTATTTTTAACAGAAATAACTTTGAACTGAAGATCTTTCATCGACAAGAATAAAACTTGGATTGAAAAAACTTTAATTTATTTCATATGGAAACATCGACTGTTTGATAATAGCTGTAAGAAACAGCAGATGCTTTGACATCTTCACCAATTAGTCGATTATATGTCTGATTTTACTTCATCTATACATTGCTCAGGTTGTAGATCATCAGATCTGAAAACATTAGAAATTGATTATTTAATTGTTCAAATATAAAAATGGAAGTGTTTGTTACGAACATGTCTTACATTGTCCACATCATCCTCATCATCGTCACTAATTTCATCTCCAAACTCAATGTCTTCATCGAAACCATCCTCCACAAATGTAACTGTATCATTGATACGAACTAGAAAAATAAGGTATGTATTAGCTTTTCTTAATTCAGTGTTTAATTTTTAATAAATAAATTATTAGATAAAATAAAATTCAAAACACTAAATTTACCTGTTTCTGGAAATTCTCCGTAAGTTTTCAAATTTCTAGCTTCGTCGGCAGTATATTTTAAGATAACATCGGCTTTGGCATCTTGGTAGTCACGTAAACCAATAAGAATAATATCACCTTGATTGATCCATACTTTTTTACGCAATTTCCCTCGAATATGACACAATCGTTTTACTCCATCAAAACACATTGCTTCAAGTCGACCATTTCCAAGCATTTTTGTGACTTGGGCATACTCTATACATAAAATATTAAATAATATAATTATTAAAAAACTAACCTTACCATTTTTTTCATTAACATATTTAATGAAATAAAAGAAAAATTTTAAAAATGTATTCACGCCAACAAAAAAGTTTTGTATTCACACAAAGGAAATTGTTTACTAGTATGCCTCACCTTGACCATCTTCTTTGAAGACCAGCTCTCTCTTTTCCGTCTCGTTCTCATTCTTTCCTCTCCTCCTGTTTTTACCTCCCTTTCCTTTTAAAAAATCAAAATAGGTTTAGTTGAATAATGATAAATAAGTAACGTTTTGGAGCTAAAATTTATTGTTTTCGGAGCAACGCAAATATGTGACAATTAGACATGCAGGGGCTAAGGCACAATTGACAAACATAGGTTATCGTAAATTGACCATAACAATGTTAGAACTGAGGCTATAAACACCTGAGACAGTTTATCCACATCATTTAAACTACTTAAATAAGTATTGAGATAAATTTAAGAAACATATTTACCCTTATTCTTCGGCATGGCGTGGAGATATTAGGAAAGATCACTAAAATGCCCAAACAGTTGTCTCATCAGCTATCCTTGAGCTGATCTGCCATGCGAAAAGGAAGAGGAAGTACTACGTGAATCATAAAAATGACTCATGATGGCACAATCAACAATGAAATATAAGTCCTGGGATTTTAACCTTTAAATCGACATAAATAAATTTCTGATAACTTAGCTTGAATTATTCAAGGGTAGTAATATTTTAAAACAAAATGAAAAGATATAATCATGAAGGTTTGTCGTCGCTCCTTTGACTAGCCATTGGCGTCACTCTGTTGTATCGATCATTTTATTATGTCCCGGGTCTTTTAAATTACTCAATAAATTTAATTGGAAGATCATGAATTTTTCAAATTTTAATTGACGAACTTTTCCAAGTAAAATGCTCATTTTCTTTCAGTGAAAAAATATTACTGCCCAAAATGTATCCGATTAAAATGTAGTTTTAAAAATAAACAAAAGTACTTAAAGGCGCGACAGTCGCTTGGCTTGTTTAGTAGGTAGACCATAGACCGTCGACCGTAGGCGTTGACATTTTAGCAATTTTGTGTTTGTCACGTAGGAGCAGACGAAATGCGAATGCGAACTAAATAAAAAGCGTGTGGCATGTGCATGTCTTTTTTAGTAGCCCAGAAAATGGACTCGTCCGTAAATCAATAACAATAAATTAAATTAAAAATATGCTGGAAAAGTGATACGTGTTTCGACAAAATAAACACATTACGAAGACTTAATTCCCATAAAAAATGGATAGCTCTCTCATAAATGCTGTTTTGGGAGCTGCAGGCATGCTTTCCGTTTTTGTTTTTACATTGAAACTTTTTTGATTATTATAAAACTTGACAGAAAAAAAATGTAATATTATGCCTATTAAATGTAAATTAAAGGTGCAATTTATAGCAGCTCAATGTTCAGTATCTAAGTAGGTCATTTATGTAATCTGATTTTTAAGGTAAAATTAAACAGTAATTCATCAAGGTTATTTTTCTTTCAGATAAATAGTGCATATAAAATTTAAAAGTATGGAAGAAAATATCGAATGTGGAGATTTCATTTTCTACAACAATTTTGATTCTGCTAATCTTGCTAATGTTGAAAAAGTTGAAATTAATAAGGCTGACTATGGTAAGGTATTTTTATATTAATTATCTATGCAGTAAAAGATGAAAATTAATTATTTTACAGGAAAAAGTGAAAATAATAAAAGTCACAAATCCCTTAACGAATTTCCCAATTATGAATTTAACATTTGGACTAAACATGATTGCCATGGAACAGAGTTTCAAAATAATAACAAAACTTGGTTTTATTTTGGTATTAAAGCTGCTGTGCCAAGTGCCTACGTTAAACTCAATTTAGTTAATTTAAATAAGCAAGTAAAAATGTTTAGTCAAGGTATGAGTCCCGTGTACAAAGTAATTCCTGGACATCCACAATGGGAAAGAATTAAAGAAAAACCTACTTTTACGGTACTTTGTTTTTTATATAAATGCAAATTTTTTTATTCAGGTCATTGTTTTCTAATATCTGTTACAGGCTGATGATAAAAAAAATGAATTTGTTCTTTCATTTAATTTTCGAACTCCAGATAATCACAATGCTATAACTTACTTTGCCTTTACATATCCATTTTCATATACTGACTTACAAAACTATTTAAAAAAAATTGATGTCAAATTAGCAAATTGCAGTAGAGCAGAAGCAGATGATATTTACTATAGTAGAGAGTGTGCTATAAAATCTCTCGAAGGACGAAGACTAGATGTTTTGACAATAAGTTCATATTACAATATACTACCTATAAGAGAAGCCAAGATAAAAGACTTATTTCCAGATGAAAATGAGCAAAGACCTTTTCAATTTCAAAATAAAAAAGTAAAGAACAATAAAATTTTTTCATTTGTAAGAATTTTTTTCAACTACTCATTTACATTTTTTAGGTAATTCTTTTAAGTGCACGAGTACATCCTGGTGAAACGCCATCTAGTTTTGTTATAAATGGATTTCTGAATTTCTTATTGAATCGAGAAGATCAAATAGCTATTACATTACGTCGACTTTATGTATTTAAACTGATACCAATGCTCAATCCTGAT
The DNA here is from genome assembly GCA_035586675.1 of Eurytoma californica. Classification (NCBI taxonomy): domain Eukaryota; kingdom Metazoa; phylum Arthropoda; class Insecta; order Hymenoptera; family Eurytomidae; genus Eurytoma; species Eurytoma californica. Next base: position 26,480,040 of record JAXIUT010000009.1, on the reverse strand, counting down.
GGAGTAGCTCAAGGTTTTTATCGAATGGATACCAAAGGAGTCAATCTAAATCGATTGTATCTTAATCCATCAATAGTAGATCATCCAACAATATATGCAGCAAATTTGCTGATTAGGTTGCTATATAAAAGAAATTTTTACTACTAAATTTCATTAGTATTTCATTTATAATATACATGTAACTTATAATATGTGTTATAATATCTGTGTGTGTGTGTATGTATCTATTTTATAATTTTAGGTATTATCATAATTCTTACTCATTGTCAGAAATGGAAGGAGAAGCCATTCATGATAAAGTTCCTGAAGTACCTAAAAGTCTTGATAGGAGTATTGAGAAGAGCCTTGTCTCAAATTCTTTTGATACTATTAGTAGTATTAATTCAATTTCTGATGAAACTTGTAAATTACTCCAAAGGGTAAAATTTATTTATTTATTTATCTAAATAAAATTAGATATATTTAAAATTCTATCGTATCGATAGGTGACATTAATGTCTATTGAAGAAAAACATAAATACATGGAACAAGGCAGTAGAGTTCGAAATTATTTAGCATCAGAAAAATCTATTTGTAAGTTATTTTAATAACTAAAGTTTAAAAACATTTAATAAAAGACAAATTTATGGTTTTCAGTAAAAAATCAAGACAACTTAGAAAATGAAGATACAGCTATTGAATCGATAGAGAATTTATGTTCTGGAGGTGATATGAAAGAAATTTCAAAAAATCCAGAATCTGGTATATTTTTATACATCGATTTTCATGGCCATGCTTCAAAAAAAGGAATTTTTATGTATGGAAACTATTTTGACAATCCAGACTATTCAGCTGATTGCATGTTATTACCGAAATTGATGTCTATAAACAATCAAAATTTTCACTTTACTTCTTGTAACTTTGCTGAAAAAAATATGTATCTTATGTATGTACGCTGAGTAAATATTAAAATTTGAAAAATAAAAATCATTTAATAGAAATATTTTTTTAGTGACAAACGCGACGGTATGTCCCGTGAAGGTTCTGGCAGAGTAGCTGTTTACAAACTCACTGGTTTGATTTATAGTTATACTTTAGAATGTAATTATAATACTGGCCGTTTAGTTAATACTGTACCGGCAAGAGTAAAAGAAGGTATTCGCAAAAATCGCGGACAGTTATTTGTACCACCCAAATACAATCCTACTGTTTTTGAACAGGTAAGTTCATAATATATAATTTATTTATAAGTAAAACAGTTTTTTATAAAATTGTTATCATTATAGGTTGGTGCTGCACTTGGACCCTCTATACTTGATATGACTGGTAGCAATCCGAATAGTAGGTTACCTAATAGTCAGTATCGCTCATTGAAGGGTCTCAAGTCTTACTTGAAGTTAATATCTTCGAATCAATATCAAACAACGTTGAACAAACCTTTGCATAAGGTAAATCTTTCAGATTCAGAAAATGACGTTATCGATGTTAATGATGTTGTAAATGCCGAAATAAGACAATGTATTCTATGCTGACGTTAAAAATATCCCTAAATAAGTTATCTAGACAGTGCCTTATGGCAAATAATTTAGAATTACAAAAGACGTTAATAAGTATTTATAAAAGACTAGACGATATTCTAATTTAGTTAGTTTAATCCATCAAATTTGTACATAATCATTATAATTAATTTAAACAAATTTAATGACTTTTATGTTAGAAATAACGATAGAATTTCATAATTCATTATTAAGTGATCGAGCTTTTTACTAAAAAAAGATTTTTGAATTAATTAAATTTACGCAAAATATTTAAAAATAATTTATACGTCCTTGTTTGCTTTAAGAGCTTCCTTGCGCTTTTTTTGTAAAACACCAATATTTATTTAGTAAGCACATTCTTTATATATTATTTTTTATTTATAAGGTGCAGGGTAGATTACGACATGTATAAATCGAATTATTTGAACTTGTTAAAATTTTATCATTATAACGAAGTTAATCCTTGTCATTGTTTGCCCTTTATACCTTAAATATAATATAATAGTGTTCAGTATCAGTAGTTCGCAAGAGAAAGAAGAGAAAAGGTTTTAAAATATAAAATATTTATTTGCAGTTAGACGTTTTTGAAATTTATTAAGAAGAACAAAGAATTAAAGTAATGAACTACTGGTATGCGCGACAAATAAAACAGTCGATGTTTGTGAAGCACAGAATTTTTCTCATTGCTGTCACTTATTTTATTATGAAGCACACACGCCTCTGTAAAATCTTACAAAGTAATAAGTAATATTAAATTTTATTTTCAATATTATTTCTATTTATAGCTAGCTGGAAAGACAGTAGAATAGCAAAATGGCATAATATGCTTACTGGATCGTTTAAATAAAAAAAGTACATTTTTCACGCTTTGTTCCTCAAAAAACAGAATGTGATTGACTGAAAAATTAACGTGTTCAGTGACTCAACAAAAGAAAATATATATTATAACGATAAGAAATATGTATAGCGTAATGTTTTTACATTTCACCCTGAGTGCATATGCATATATATATCCATATATATATGTACACGTATTACGATACCTATGTGTAGTTTATGCATATAAGGATACATAAACTATAACGAGTTGACACTCCCCAGCAGTTTTTATACATTCATATGTGCATTGTTTGTATATATGAATATGTGCATTATCATATAATTAAAAGTTTTTGTAGATAAAGTGTTGAAAATATAATACTTTTATACTAATGAATTCGTTATAATTTTTTTATCTTTAACCTGCTTCTTCTCAATATTTCGTTGTCAATGAACTCACGCTAAAGTTACTATTAGGTAAAGTTTTAAGATTTCTTTTGCTAAGTAGCGAGAGTGATTAGTAGAGCGGTACAGGGGAATCAATTCCGTATTAACTTTGCAGAATTATACCGGCGATCAGTTAAGAAAGTCCCAAGAGATACCAGGCGACGAGGTGGCTGGTAACTCGCCGCGAGCTTTCACGAAGCGCTCGACTCCCAAAAGTATCGCGAGCATCGAAAAGACCGTCTGTAAGCTACTCGCCGCCGCCAACGTTTTCAGTGGTATGAAAAAAATAAGGGCGGCCAGGAGATCGAGACTGCCACCGGAGCGAAAATGCCCCAAGGTCAAACTGCCTGTGCCCAAGATCATCTCCACCCACGTGCGCATAAAGCCGAAACCGTTGGCCACGATGCGCCCCGGCCTCAAGGCGAGCCACAAAGCGAGCCGCAAAGCGAGCCACAAAGCGAGCCATATGCCGAACCACAAGAATCACAAGAGGAGCCACAAGCTATCCCAGAGGGCTCCTCCCAAACCCTCCTTTTTCGTTAAGCGCCAAATTGCCAAGAAGAAAGCCTCGCAGAAGCTGGCGAAGGCTGCGCGCAAACTCCAGCCGGAGAGCGGTGACGGGGCCAAGAGGTCCGTCATTAAGCTCGCATCGGCTTCGTCGTCCGGCAACAACAAGAACCAATCTGCCTACTCTAAAATTGATAAAAACAAGAGATCAACCAAGTCCGAACGGAAAAATCGCAAGAGGTCTTCCATTTCGAGAGCTTGAAAGACTATTGACCGAAACCGTGTACCGTTTACGCCTTTTACACCTTTTACACCGTTTACATTCTTTTACACCCTTTTACACCATTTTACAGGTTTTTCACCTAAAGCATTTGATTATCTTTACTATAAAAAACACTTGAAATAAAACTGCTTCTCGATCAAGTTCGTATTTTTTATTTTATAAAAAGTAAGGATTCGAAGCAGGCTACTGTGTCTGTAAGAGTAATTAAGATTGATAGCCGGGGTCCGGGGAAAAGTGAAAAAGCGAAAGCGGTGACATGTTTGGCGTCGAGCCGATCGCAGGAAGAATGTCCGCAGCTAGAGCGCGCGGATCCCCCTCCCGAGTGCAGGCTCGCCGCTCGAGTCTCGAGTCACCGCCGCCACGGGCCACCGACGCCTGGCGGCTCCACTCCCACTGGCAGTCGCTCGCAGCAGTCGCAGCAGGCATTGGGCAATCGGGCAGGTCGTGCGCGTCGGCCGGGCAACGGGTCGTTCCACTGCGGTTAACCTGCACGAGCGAGGAGCAGGTGCGCACCAGGACTCCCGATCTTCCGCCGATTCTCCGTCGATCTCCGCTCGCATCGGGAAAAATGCTCGCGGACGTAAGGTGCAGCCGGGCGGCGGCACTGCTTTTCGCGCTGTTCGCTTTGTCTTTCGAAACAGGTGAGTAGTGCGTCCGAGCGCCAAGCGCATCGACTGGTCAGCGTCTTTTGGGCGGGGCTGATATTCCCATTCGCGCGCTTTTTTCCTCCTCTTACATTTTACTTCCCGATAGATTTAAAAAAGAAACACGGCAAACTGCTTGGAGACCGGTGAGGCTGCGGGAGTGCGAGGTTCGGCGAGGCGCACCCGAGTTACCTTTGTTTACGTTCGCGCTGCAGTTGCGTGCAACTCCTTGTAGCTCCTCCAGAAACTCTAAACATTTTCCTTAATAAAATATTACAACGTTAACAGCATCTCACTTGATGATTAAGTGAGACAAATTTAGAAACTCATATCATCTCAACTGGCTCTTTATTGGCGGAAGTGGACCTAATGTCGAAATGCTAATATAATAATACATACGACATACACGTGCCTACAATCGGAAAAAATAATTTATTTAAAAATTTAAAAAATTAAGTATTTAAAATTTCACATAGATGATGGCCCTCCTAATTCTTTTCTTTTTATAAAATAACACGTACTAATAACTACGTCATTACATATATAGACCCACAGTAATTGCACTGGGACCAAGAAATCGCTCAATTAGATGTAATTACTAAATATCCGGAATACTCGTACTAAATTTGCCCAAACTCAAAACTAATTACGGGCTTTTAATGAAGATGCAGCGCGAGTTTGACATTTACTAAGGCAAATCCTTGCCGTTATGAATATTATAAAGAAATTTAATTTATTTAAGAAATGTTGTAAATAATAACAATTTTATTTTTTATTTCATCTTAAAATAGCGATATTTTTGAGAAATAAATTACTTTAAATTAATATTATCAGTGCTCCATTCGAGGGTTCCAAGCAAACTATTATCTGCTCATTCACAGCAAATTCACGCTAGGGTGATCTTGTAATGTTCAACCGATTGATTTCGCTAAGTCGAAATCTCAGAATCATTAAAAAAGAAACGTCTAATAAATAAACTGAGCCAAAATAGAATAAGCCGATAACTATAACGAATACGGTTTATTATTTATTATTATCGATTAATTTTAATTTTATATTTGCTACAGTTTAAATTGTAAATCTGAATAGGAATTATATGCGAATAGCAGGAGTAATTTACAATAAAATTATTTATTATTATTATTATTATTAAGCTTTTTAATTAATTTTATTTTGTTACATTTCTTTTTGTTTGTTTTTATATAGCACAAGGAATAGAGTGTTACCGTTGTCAGAGTACAAACAGTTCGCAACCCTTTTTGTGCAATGAATTCCTCACAGATTCTTCCGAGATTGAACCGCAATCATGCGATGACGTTTACGCAGCAAAGTATTGCATTAAGCATGTTGGCCGATTCGAGGGTAAAATGAGTTTCATATTTGGTATTGGCCACTTAATGCTTCTTAATGACAAAACTTTTTAATAATATTAATACTGGGCAAACATGGTACTCGGCTAGAAATTCCATACTTACTTTCCTCTTCATTCATTCATTAATTATATTTCAATTCTTACATGACAATTACTAATTAATATGTGTAATGTATGATTGGAGCACTAACATTGGAGTGCTATCAATGCACTTCGGCAGACGAGTGGATGTGCGAGAACTCCGATTTGGTTACGGCTCACTTGCAGCCGAAAAGCTGCGATCATGTTTTCGAGGCGCAATATTGCATCAAAACCTTTGGACGTTATGGAGGTTTTAGTTCTTTCAAATATTCGTTCATGTGTCATCTTTATTTGTAACCACTTTTCTTTTGTATTATTTTCATTTTTACTAAATTATTTAGTAGAATCTTATTTTCTAATTAAACCTCACCTTTATGTAATGTGCAATCTTTAACATATCTATATTTTTCAATTGATGTCTGAAATTTTGCGCTCTTATTCTCATGTATATCGAATTTTGACATTTGCTTTTGCATGCTTGCAAATGAAGAAAAGAGTAACGATATTATTTTTATTTACTTTATGTCGATACAACATCGACATAACATGTATTCCTAATTTATTGAAAATGTATGTCACAATGGATTTATAAACGCTATACCAGATAATATCTGAAAAATAGGTCAATTCGTCATAGAAGAGATTAATATGTTCAAGAGTTTCTACACAGAATCTAAAAAGATTCTGTATAAAAACTTTTTCTTATCTAAGAAGAAAATTTAGCCTTTGTTTAAAAGTATTAAAATTTTATCAATACTCTTTTATACTTCTCACGCCATGCGAAAAACGCCTGTTTATCGCACGCAAGCGTAAAATAAATCGGCGTTTTCGCACGTTGTACTATAAAATATCGTA
>JAXIUT010000009.1:26434655-26473415 GCA_035586675.1 Eurytoma californica | reverse complement strand
TAAATTTAATAAATCAGTGTAATTATTTAATCATAAAAAATATATATTTTTTATCAAATGGGTAACAACAAATTCTGCACGAGGAAGCCTCGTGCCAATTTAATTGGCAGCGGTTTTTTCTACTTCTTCCAGCGGAAAGATAGTACTCACCGATATTATGTCCATCAATATCACAAGGAAATAAACGTCTAACAACGTTCTGAGCCACAAACGTGATAGTTTTTCTATAAAGTGGGGAGTTTTTACAGACGATGTTGTTGCTTAATTTTTATTCTAATGTGAGAAAGGTTTTTGCAGCTTCTCAAAGACAAAAAACAAAAAACAAAAAACGTTTATTATGATTGAAAGAAAATAACATATGAATATGTCCAGTACTACTGATACCGAGAAATGTTTAACAGTTGGCCGACAACAGACGTCGTAATTAATGAATAACAATCGAGCGATTTAACTGCACTCAGCGGTGAGAAGAAAGAAGAAATCATTTTTATAGCACGGCGTGTGAAAAACGCCTGTTTATCGCACGCAAGCGTAAAATAAATCGGCGTTTTCGCACGTTGTACTATAAAATATCGTAATATACTATTATTTATGTACAAATAATTCAAAATTATATGTAGGTGGTATTGGAACAAAGCGATTTTGCTCATCGATTGATTTGGGGAATTACTGCGACTACGTCAAGCATGCTGGAGATAGCCTCACTTACCGAACTTGTGTGTACACCTGCAATTCGGATGGATGTAACCCAGCTTCTACGATATCACCGTCTAGATTCCTGTATGGCTTCCTGATAATCGCTTGTGCAATCTTTGGATTCCTGTTCTCAAGATAGTATTCTTAAGATTATTTAATTTTAAAATTAAGATATTATTAACTAAACCGTCCTTCATCCGTCCAATAAAAGTAACAGTATTTTCTTTTTTAAACAAATAATTTTTAAATATTTTATTACTAAGTTGACTCAACTTACACCAAAAAAATATTGTAACTTTTACGAGAAATTTACCAGAAAATATAGAATACAGTTTCCATTATAATATATTGTAAATTTAACCATATATGAATTACATAGGTATGTAGACAATATATGAATAGTATAATTACTGGTAACTATTCCAAATCATCTTTTTACAGTACTATGTAATAATATTATAAATATATTACTTTACTTACCCTTAGTACAATTGCGAAATATTTTATTATTACTTTAGAATTAATAAAAATTAGATTCAAATAAATTTTAATAAAATGAAAGTCGAAAATAATAATTGCAAAAAAGTAATTATAAGTATATGTAGAACTGTATTTCAGTGGCAAAGCTAGTATAATTCCACTGATTTTCATGGCTTTATCGTTTAATCATACACCGAAAATATTAATTTTGAATTCTGTTATTATTTTCTCCGAATTTACAATATAAGCAGTACTAATCATATATTGTTTAATATTTTATTATAAGAGATAGTTGATAGCATAATATTTATTTTAACCATATCCTTTTCACTATTGCAAATAGTTATTAAAAAAAATATATGTATTATCAATCGCAATCAGATTGTGAAGATTACAATATTTATAGTATTTGTTACAATATTTTTTCTTACTATGGTGTAAGCTTATAGTAGCGCATTATAACGGCTTTCTTCAGTATAGTATTTTACGCATTAGATTTTATTCGTCAAATAAATTTTATAAAAGAAAAGGATTTGATTGATTAGGATAAATAAAAGAAGCTTAAGTCACGAATGCTACTTGCTGGTTTATTGAGACCCTTTTTTATATTCTTATATTTCATAGAAAATTTTCGACAAAGTTTCAATTAATAGATATAAATTTTTTATCACTTTGTATAATGTATAATTGTGCAAATATAGCATTTATTATGCGCTTATTACCGGAATCAGGGTAAAAACGTTTGTTAATAATATATTTCTTTTACGTTACAAATCTCACGCGCTCTTTTTATCTTTTCTTTGGCATGTTTGCATAAGCGACCAAGAAAACTGTTACTGTAACTTACTGTAACGTTCAGTTTCGATACACCTGAAAGTAACTACTTACAATATTGTAAGGCCAACCTTTGGCACGCTTGACCCATGCTACTAGTCGAAAAAAATACGCACGTCAATTGTCTTTTCGCTTAGAATTTAAAGTGCTAATCGACGTGAACATTACAAAATATCGTTTTGTACATATAAAATACGGTTTTAGTTCGACTATTTAATTTTTTTATAAACTACAGGAGCGAATACATCGAAGGCACGCTATGCATATAAGTTATTCAATATTAGTGTTATTATAACACTTCTATATGATTGTGTTCTTGTAGTAAACGAATTTTTTACACACTGCGACGTCACGTGGGCTAAGCATTAAAATTTTTCGCCAATTATGTATATGTATTCACTTTATTGTAAAAGTAGCAAATGTTTTTGCATTTCTTTAATGTATTCAACTAATTAAAAAGAATTTTACGAATTAAGAGTGATATTTATCAATTTTTTTTCTAAAACTACTTTTGTATTATCTCTCAGAATTGGTATTAAAAATACATGAATATCATATAAATTTGTATCGCTCTTTTTTTTACAATGATTACTTGTCAGAAGAAGCACATTTATGCGACTTGGTCCGAGAATGTTTGTCAATTAATTTATTGTTTTTTTTGTATTACACATTAGATTTTGATCAATTCGGTTTCGCTAATAATTATTGTTGATCAAATTTAAATAATAGTAAAGTACTAAAAGAAACATTGCATTAATTTCATGAAAATGAACAACACATATAAATATAGTCATACATAATATTGTATGAAAATCACAAGTTTATTCTACTGAACGTAATATATCTTTTTCATCTGAATAGGTGTATTAAAAATAAAACATATTAATCTTAAATATTCAATTCATATTACATGTTTAGATTTTTATATAATAAAGAAATAAAATTTAATCATCAAAAATAATTGGTACAATTTGTTAAATTTGTTAAATCAAAATATCAGTACATTTTTTTTTAACCAATTTATAGATCATTTGTAATCAGAAATATATATAAGGAATGAATAATACGTAAGAAACAAATCACAGATTATATCTTATAATTGATTAATATCAAAAAGTTTCCTCTAAAAATTTTCCAGTTGAAACAAATAGCAAACCCCTTGTTTAGCACAATATTTTCAATATCTTTTTTGTAAATTAAATACTCTGTATTTAATCTGAACATTCTGTTAGACTATTTAATACAATGATTACTACACTAAAATTAAAATCCTAAATTAATTTGCTTCAGCACAACGATCATCAATAATTATAAAATGCTGATTTTTTTTCTGTGTAACTAAGAGATGTTTGGAAAAACATCAGAACTTCAGTAGCAGTATCTATAATGCTTGGTATTTTATCTTTTCTCATATATTACGAAAATTTTACAATACTTATAAACTTTTTTGTTGATGTTTTCGTATTTGTTCTTCTAATTCCTTGACGCGCAACTGGCTATTTGCAAGCTGACGTCTGACTAGTCTTAACTCATCACATTGACGCAGGTAAGCCAGTCTAAGTTCGGCCTCGTTATTTGGTATATCTGAAGTTTCCAGATTCTTATTGTCGTTCAAACTCGATGATACAATGTTACTCTGCATAACAAAAAAAAAACGATAATATTTAGTTTTATTTAATTTTTCATCTTTATCGTGTTTACTTTATCAACATTTTACGCCTATAGTTACAAAGTTAATAACAAACATTTAATACTACGTATAAAGCTGTAATAATGTTAATACATTTCGTAAATAGAAAAACGCAGTTCATAGTCTAGAGTATGGTAAGAAAATTGAAAAGAAAAATGAATAAAAAAACGTAACTCTAAACCTACCTTATAATAATGAGATAAGCTTCCAAACTTGCTAACGAGCTCATAGAATTTGTTGCTACATCTTGGTGTCTTCAAGTTGACCATGCAAAGTGTTAGTGCATTATAAACATACGACTTTTACATTCAAAAATTTAGAAATAATAATTGTTGGTAATATTTTTAATCAGAAGCTCATTTTAAGTATTATTCAAGTTTAGAACACACAAAGAGGTATCAGTATTATTCATAGTGAGAAGAAAAGACACTATTGGTTTAACATAGGATTTAAGCATCTAATGTGTAGAAATTTAATATTTTAAACAAGGCAACATATACTACACCCAATTAAAAAATATGAGTAATGTGTCTTACCTGTAATGCTACATTGTTGAACTTTTGCTGGAGTTGATGGAACTTTGTGCTTTGATTGCTAGATGTCTTTTGACTCTTTTCCGTTATTTCATTATATTCCTTTGGTCTGTAATCAGGCACTGTTTCGGTGGACAGGAACGCAAATTTTCTCTTTGTATTTGTGTCAGTTGCTGACGCCATATGCGATGTCTTGTAAACTCGTGGCTTGTGTGTAGTAATGCTGCCTCCTTAAAAAATGACCAATATTAATTGATACAGTTAAAAGCGCTTTCAATTAAAGAAGAAAGAAACATTAATTATGCACCAGTTTTAAGAGAAATTAACACTGGTGGGCTATTCATTCCACCAATCCAATCCTTAGCGGATAGAGCCGGAGTTGTGCCAATAGTATCTGGATACAGATCCTCTTGAAATTGATCACTCTGTAAATTAAATAAATTCTTTGTTAATATGAGCGTTTAAAAAATTTAAATTTAAGTGCACTGTATATCATCCTCTATTGTATAATTAATAAAACATACTTTACGAGGTACAATCATTGAGATTGGTTCGCACATCCCTCTTGTGGCGTGAAGTTTGAAAAACCTGAAGACCTCGCATATGGCTGTATTAACACCGCGCTTCGGCATAGTTCCGAGACCTCTTTGAGGATTACCAGATATGAATTGACTGAGATAGTGTACCCACGGAGCCTCGTTCACAACTTCATAGTAACGAATATTGCCATCACCCTGGACGTAAAAAAAGTTAGCAAATGTTCTTTTTAGAAATTTATCGCTAACCATGTCGTCTGTCGTTTGTTCTCACCTTGCCCGCCAAGTACACCATGTTGGTGTCATTGTCGTAAAACGGAAAAACGATTCCGCTACTAGAGTCTATCGTTTCGCACGTCAGCGGCGTTGAGAGGTCGTGTTGGCTCCATACCGCATATTGCCTATCCGAATGCCTGCTGAAACCTGTTGTCAGGAGACGACCGGAGGCTCCTAAAAACACCACTTTACTAGCCTTTGTTCCAGCGTGACAGACGCCCTCCTGAAAATTTATAAAAAAAAAAAATTAGTAAAAGTTTTCTAATCTGCGTCTACTTGAGATTGATATTATGTAAAAAAAAATTTGCGAAGAAAATAGAAATCTTCAATTGAATTACAAATTTTTTATTCTCTTAAACTTTCGTTCCGTGGTATGAGCATTCAAACGGGAAGGCCGATGAACTCTACAGTTGCGATTATATTTTTTGACATAAAATGATATAAAAATTCTAATTATCTACATCTCTATAATTATGTAAAATAATACTTGTTTAAGTAGAGTAGAATACATTTAAGTTAGGTAAGAATTATTAAAATTTGGCCCATCATCAGATGCAGTTACGCGTGATAGATAAAGCGACCAGACGAAAGTGCACAATGGCTCTGCTCGAGTGATATGAAACGTTTGTGTGAGAGAGCAGGAGCACAGGGGAGGCTGGGAGAGGGGTGAGGGATCCATTAAGGGAATATATACGAACCGAGACGACAATGCCAGAGCGCGGTTCGAAAACGCGGAGCTTTTTGTCCTTGCAGGTGGTGGCTAAAAGGCTGCCGTCCCTGTTGAGCGACATGCTGTAGATGACGTCGGGATGTCTGTCGATTGCGCTCACGATTTCACCCTTGCTGATGTCCCATACGATCACAAGATGGTCGAAGCCCGCACTGAACAGAATGTTCTCGGCCGTAGGATGCCACTCGATGTAGCCGACTCTGCGCTTGTGGCCCTGTAGGTCCACCAACCAGTCCGTGAGGTTGCGCGAGAGTCCGCCGTCCGGTATGTGCCACAGTTTTACCTGTATACCCAAATTCAAATACATAGTCATTCGATACTCGTTTATTTCGATTTTACATTGAATAGAAAGAACTACAACTACATAATTATGGCTCAACTGACATTGAAAGTTTCAAAAAATACATCACGCCAACGCCGACGTTTCGTTGAACAAAAAAACATCAGCTTTTTGTACTAGTCAGGTCTTTCATGCATGAAATGAAACTTTTTTGGCCACAAGACGCTGAATTTTCTTTTCCGATGGGTTACTTTCATAAAAAATAAAAGAATTAGTTGGAAAAATTTCTTACCGTACAGTCGTCCGAGGAGGAGGCAATGACGTTGTCGTTGAAGGGGTTCCATTTGATATCGAGGACAGGACCCGTATGTCCGGTGACTCTGTTGGCGTTAAAATCTAATCGGCCAGTCTACGAGTAAAGTAATAACAGTAAGAAAAGGATTAATTTTCAAAGGGTACAGATTTTGTGAATGAAGCCATTGGCGATGGTCGTAACGGCGGCGCGGGGCATTAAGCGGTCACGGGCGTTGGCAATGAAAGTCGGTTAAAAATGTAAATGCGCGGAGAGATTGAAGAGACGCGAGAAAAGCCGAGCGCGAGATTCACTCGCAGCTGGGGCAATTAACATTGAGAAATAGGCAGTGAAAGTACATTTTATTCCGGCGCTTGCGAGCCGGCGAATCATCCTAGCCGCGGCAATTAGAGTTACGCGAAGAGCTGCACAAAGAACTCAACTACAGGAGAGTCTCGTACAGATAACTTAAATAGTGCTGCACATTTATTTAATTTTACCAAAATGGCAGTTTAGCACCTTGGTTGCAATATTTCATATATAAAGCAGCGATGCGTCGAATCTGGGAAACGGGAAGCCGAAAGGAAAGTTTTGTCACTGTGAAATGCTACCGATTTTCTTATTCAAGCATCCATAATCAAATACGAACATTTCCAGTTTACGAACGCGTACTAACATATCCAGGAAACCAACGCATTTCCAAAAATTGGAGAAAATTTTATAATCAAAGTCCTCGATGCCTTTGCGTAATAGGAAAAGTTTACTTCGGGCAATAACTTTCATGTATTAACATTTGATAAATCATTAAATATATTTTCAAAAATATAAAAAAGTTCACATTTCGATACGAATTGAAATTAAGAGAAAAGTGTTATTTATTACGTACGATTTTAATTAATTCCGGAGAAATTTTTAAACGTAAGATGTACAAAATAACATAAAAAATCACTTCCTAAAATGTAAAAATATAGTTATGGAAGGATTATTAAAACAACGTGCATGTCGTTAGAAATTTTCCAATTTCTTTTAAAGTAATTAAATTTGATTTTATAATCGTAGAGAGCACTTCGATAAAGTTGATGGAGAGAACGGCTATTTACTAATTTTAATAAAGCAGGATAGATAATAATCAATGATAAAGTAAATTTTCTCGGCGGAGAAAAAAAGAAATAATTCCGCTTGATCGATTTCCAATCCGGCCGATTATCAAGCCTAAGCACAATATATACTCACATTGTCGACGGGCAGGACGAGGAAGGCTCCGCCTCCGGCGACCTCGGTGACGATGGCGAGGAACTTGGGGTTGACTGCGCAGAACTGCGAATCGTGGGCATTCTTTGTGATCTTGATATTGTCGTAGCACTTCTCCCGTTTGGCGGGAGCGCCGTACACATGCCGGAATTTGCTGCTGCGGACGCCCCGGAACCACGACTGAACATGTCCATGAAAACAACAACTCTTTTAGAATCTCGGTTCTTGCGAGACGACGGTGCACTCGCGATGAATTATTTATCGGATGCGTGACTCAAATGCCGATGTGAGTGTGCGCCCATTGGACATCGAGCGCGAAAATTGCTGGCCCAAAGGGGATTATTGCAGGTTCGCAATCATTAGGTCGCTTTTCGAGTAATCACATCAAGTTTAAATAATTGCATGCAAAAAAGCTGAATAAAAATATTAATTAATCAATTATAAAGATGTAAATTCTCTTGCTTTATAAAGTATTTAAAAATGGAACAGAATTTCACGCCCCGAGTGATCGCTAGCGAGAAAAGCGGGAAAAGCGCAATGGTCGCGCGAAAAGAAAGGAATTATGCAGAAGCTAAATTCGGAGCTATTGAGTCGTGTTTTCACTTTGTTTCGCGCACATGTAGCCGGCTCGAGCGGTAAGGCGGGTGCGCCTGGTACACGACCCCCCAGCTTATCAACGTGCCCAAACATTACATCGCGAAAAAGAGCAAACACCAGACGTGCCGGCCTGGGATCTAGCATATCGGCCGATTTAGTTTCAAGGTTGAACACGCAGTTTTTTAAGTGAAAGTTATCGAGAAATCACGCTTATAAATACGACGTGCGGTATAGTTGCGACGGAGCATGTGGTTACGCTAAAATTGTATACAGCGAGTTCTTAGCATTCGAACTGAAGTGAAAGAAAAGTGTCGTGCATAATGTAAAAGTGGGAAAAATAAGCTTACCTGTCTGTCGTTGGTCATGATTAACCGATGGATAATTCAGAGCTCGGATCTCATGTGTTTGTATGCGGGATCAGTTTTAAGTAACGTTGAGACGGTTTATCAAGCCAGCCCATGCAAATGCATACGCAACTTTTTTTTTAACCAAAAATATTCGACTACTGAGAAATAGCTTGACAAACTACGTTCTGTACATTCGCTGCAAATTTACTGAAAATAAAATAAAACACTAAGCTACATTCTAAAGTAACTGAAACTTAACTAAATTACAAATAAAGGTAAAAATTGAAATAATAAAAGAAATTCGTTCCAAAAAATAGGTGGCTAAGTTATCGTTCGTTAAATCTTGCGAGTCTCTACCTTGACTCTTGTGTCTTCCATAAGAAATTTGCAGGGGAACTTATTTACAATGTTAAGTGTTGTTTAACTGCTTCGAAAGAAGTCAAGCCGATTATCGCGGGGTGTTCTGCAAAGCCACTCTCGCACTGTTGCTTCGAGTTGGCGCGTTCGAATTCGCACCTACTCGCGCTGCTCGTTCGACCACGGCGGAGGATCGAGCGACACTGGAGAAAAAAAAGTGCGCGCGCGTGCCGGCCGACAGCGAGAGCGCGACTGGCCGCTAGGTATGCACCTCGCCGAGCCGCCACCTCGAAGAGGCAGTGCGCCGCCTAGCCGGGGGACCACGATGCGCGAGCGCGCGCACGTGAGTCGCGATCCCGAGCCGCACCGGACCGCGCGAAAACGTCGAAACGCGACCTAGACGCGCGCTCGGTGTAATCGATCTCCGAATTCTGGCCAAAATTCTTCTTAGCCTTTACCTAAGTGTATTTTTTTTTTTATTTATTGCCGATCTTTTTGTTTCAGCGATAAGTATTGCAACGATTTCAAAGTTTATGTTTCACTATTTTTCCTCAATCTCGAGACATTGTCATTTTTTTAACAAATTTCTAGTGATATAGTTTCCATAATGGTAGAAAAGGAATGATTTAAGCGCGCAGGTGCATTTATGATATTTTTATACGAGGACGAGTCACTTTCACTAAAAATAAAATAGTTGCCTTGAATAGAAAGGTATTTAAAGTGGTAAAAATTGAACTTTCATTGAAGCGAAAAGCGAAATTAAAGGAACAAATTAATTATCCAATCAGCGGCACAATCAGACAATTTTTCGAAGAATAGTGGGTAAAAAAAGCCTACGTTAACAATGAAGGGGCTCATTAATTCTCGCAGAACCGGTCGCCGTCGCATCGACTCGGGCGCTTGGCTAATTCGACCGGATAAAAACGCAGCTAGCAATTAAGGGACCGGTGAAGCACACGCCCAGAAGCGAAGGGGTTAAATTGACTCTTCCGTCACATCGGCGAGGCGTAAGCGCATGACCAATGAGCTGTCGCTGCTCAGGTCCATTGTTTTCTGAGGCGCGGGCGCAATGTTTTCCGCTCGCGCGACTACTTCTCCAATTACCTCGGCGAAAGAGAAGCCGAAGGAGGCTCACTTGGTATTTTTAGAGATCCTAACGAGGATGGCCAAGCCGATACCGCCGATTCTGTTCGTTGTCCCGCTTCTTGGCTTTGCTGAGCTTTTTTATAACCGATGCTCCTATTGTTTCGGAGCGCACAGATCGCTCGGATTCAAAGAATTGTGATTTTCCGTGTCTCTGGAGCGCCTCTCACATTATGCGCAACTTCAATAGTGAAGAGACGAACCGAGGTCATCGAGATATGAGTCAGCTGATTGCGATTGTGGAGGTCGTGTCAAGTACCGTCACACGTACCTATTTTTTATGCTGGCCGACTCTCTTTTAATCTTTCTTTTTTATTGTGCTTCCCGTTTCCGGTAGGCCGGAGTTTTACTTTCGGTGGGATTTCCTTCTTTCGGAATATTTTTTATCGAGTAGTACATCTATAAATTTTCTGTTTTTAAAAACAACGTAATCGCTTGATTTTCATAAACTGCCGCGCAAAAAATAAGGCAAATCTAATGCATGCACGAGCACTAAATTTAGCATCGATAAGGTTATTACTAATGGCATAATAAACTTACGTCACTGTACAAGTAATTGCAACGACACGAAATCATTAAAAGAGCACATTGCGCAACGTTCTGTCCCTATAATCTTTGCAATCAATCGATTGCGCTGTCGATCAAAAATAAAATAAGCTAGCCGAAAAAAATACGCTGTGAGTCGCAGAAGTAAGTCTGAAAGAAATGCAGGCCTAATCCATTAGCCACGATCGCGCCTATCAGTTTATCACTCACGGATTTATACCGCCGCGATATTCTATTTGTTCGCCGTAGGAGCGGCCACGTCAATGCGTCTTCGCACGGACTCTTCTTTTTTGAGCTGCAAGAAAAAGGCGATCGCTTTATGTCGCCGTGCAAACATACGTGCGTGCGGGCAGGAAGAGGCGCCGCGAAGCGCCCGAGCTTAAATACTTAACGGCCGCCAAGGGGCTGATGTGTGTGCGAGTTGCAGAGTCGCCTTTCACGTCTGGCCGCGTTACCCAATTCGGTCTAATCGCCGGAACCGAGCCGTTAAAATGAATAAGCTCGCGCCTTTATTGAAGGTGCTTAATTGATTAGCCGCAGAACTTCGATCGGCCGAGGATCGATGGGCCGGGCTATTGCTGGGCTTGCGTGGTGATACTACTTACGTAAAGCTCCCGTTATCGATAGGGCGAAAAACGACTTTCTTTCCTTTTTATCTTATCAGATTTTTTCCATTATGAAAAAGCCTGCACCTACTCTGAGAATAATAAGAAGCATATTAAGGAAAAGTTCTATACTGCAGTTACTTTTTTAAATAAATTAATTAAAAATAATTTCAAAGGTTTAAAATGTGTATCAATAAGTCGCGCATAACTGTTATCTAGTTAAAGGAGAAAGTATATGTTAAGCTTACGCAATGCTCATTTAGTCGACAAAAAGTGATCTTTTTTGCAAATTTTCATAAAACATGCAATGGTTTAATCACTGACCATTCAAACTAAGTTTCGTTCTACTTTCTTCTACGCATTCCGCGCAAACAAAGAAAAAAAATTACCAAAAACCAAAGGTAATTCGCAGCTCTGGCGCTGAAAAGAGTTACGGGCGATGCGCGTGCAGCGTCCCGTAAAAATTCACTGAAAGCGCGCGCGATATATTCAAATTATATACGAGTAGAGAGTACTCTGCGAGATAGCCGCCGAAGAACCGGAATCGCGGCGTGCAATCACCGCGCTAGCTCCACAGCTCAGGACGAACTACGAAGATCAAGGTAAAAAAAAGAAAACGCCGCGTCGGAAAGGTAAAAAAACTCTGGTCGAAGAGAGTTTTTCTCTTCCGGATGCGTGCAAGTGGAGCACGTCCAAAGAAAAAGAGCTGTCGACGAGAGCACGACCGCGCGATGACTATGGGGCCTAGGCGAACTGCGCTGATCCCAAAAGCAGGGATGACAGGAGCTCGAAAACTTGGACGAATCGGCGATGCTTCGCGCTGGCAGCGCCTCGCTCGCAATAAATTACGCGCGGGCGTCGATCGCATTAAGCGGAATGTGTACACATTCTCTGTCCGCTGATTGAGCGAGCGTACACTTAATTGTTGAATTCTTCGTTCTCTAGATATCGCTCCGGAAATTCTCTTCCCTTACTGATAATATAATAGTACAAGCCAGCGTAGCATTTTGCTGTTAATATTAAACATTTCTTATAAGGGCCTGCTGTACATTTGCTTTGACGTCTGAGCGCAAAATTAAAAATTATTAATAGGAAAAAAATTTACTGCACATGAAAACCTAAGAGAAATTAAAATTAGCCAAACATCGAAAACAAACATTATGGATCAAAGATTGAAAGGATACGTTTCGGAGCGCCAACAATAATAAATGATCGCCCGTAAGCGATTAAAAAGCAGGCTTGAATATTCTTCTGCCTCTCAATCGCGTATTCGCGTTTCGAGTACGTCAGTATGACATTATAGTGCAACGAATAGGATTTAGCAAAAATCTAGCGAGCACAGCTATTTAGGGTACCAGCTAATTAAACTACCTACAAAGAGAATATAAGTAGAACAGACAGATAAGAACAGAACCAAAAAGGACGGACCGTGCACTGAGTTTACACAGCAGTAAATCGTTCGCAATGACGCATGCAACAATTATAAGTACCTAACCTATTTATCGGTTGCCGGTTGGCAAAGGAACAGCTCGGACGCGAGGAGAAAAAATAAGGGATGAAAGAATCAGCTAAGAATTCGAGAGAAGTGTAAAAGTGTGAAACGGCACAAAGAACGAGCGCTCGCGGTTGGACGACTTAGAGCTGGGTCTGGTTCCCACTTACTTTTTCGTAGGGCTTGTAGCAGGCGCGGGCGTCAATGCTGCTCATCAACAAGTTGTAGCAGTCTTCCTTCCCTTCGAGCTCGAACTTCTCCAGCAGCTCGTCCCTGATGCGCGGCATGTCTCTGGCGCGCGGCGACTGACCCTTCGGCTCGGATCGGCTGTGCTGCAGGTACACGGCTAGCGCGTATGTCAGCTCCGAAGCGCGCTGCACCACTGGCAAGTGGCAGCCACTTGCCCGCTGTCTCGGTTCGACGCGTAAAAGCGCCGTTATGCAGGCGCCCGCGAACCTAATTACCCACGCCGGCCGGTCGCCGCTGACGACGCTTATACGGAGCTTCTCAGACGACTGCGACTGCCACCTCGCGAGTTGTTATAGCCCTCCCGTGCATCGCTTCTCTAGCGTGCCCAGTGTCCGCAGCTCCGAAGTCGGCTCATCGGCGGTCGCCTGTCGGCACTCCGGCGAAAAGCCGGCCGCTCGCCGCTCTTTGTTTACGCCTCGGGAGTCGCGGGCTCGCTGCGCCCCCGGTTCGACTGCACGCACCAGCACACTGCACTCGGGCAAGTCGGGGGAGAGACGCGCGTCGATCGATCGGTGCAGCGACGAGCCGCTCGGAGACGAGTGCCTCGACGACTCGAGCTGCGTGGCTGCGTGCGAGCAAGCGAGGAGCTACACGGCACCAACACCATGAATGAACAGGGGGGCGCGCGTAAGGAGAAGGCGAAGCCGCTGCCCTGCCGAGTGTTGGTACTGCTGGGGTACTGGTACTGCTGGTAGTGCTGGTGTACGTAGGTGTGGGCATGCGTGCGGGAGCGTGTGGGTGCTCGGAGCGCGCATGCGCATCGCCCAAGGCGGCAAACGCGCAGGACCTTTAATCGCGGCCGCAGCTGCGCGCATCACCTGCTCGCCCCCCCTCGGGTTTACCAAAGGGGCCGAGGTTCGAACCCACGGACTCAAGGGTAAGCGCGCGCACTCGCAATTTCGGCCGCTGCAATTGCTGCAAAGCCCAGCTGGCCAAGGTTGTCGTCGTCCGTGGACGTCGTGCTCACGTGCGAAAATGTGCCACGCGATCCCAGCGAACGAGAGGTATGAGCGAAGCCACTGCGATAAGGACTACGAACCCTGACTGAAATAAGGCCGGATACGTGATTATCGCATTTTCGCAGTTCCGCGAGCGACGTTGGCCTTACGAGGATTTAACCTTTGCTCTAGCCCGTTTTTCCGACGGAATTTACCAAAATGAACGGGGTGCTGGACAAGAGAAAGGGCTCGCCCTTGCTCCGGACGGCCCAGGACTCCTCGAGAATATCCGAGTCTGAGGTGAGTCTGATGCTTCTACTTTTCTTTACACCATATGCCTTTCTGAATCATTTTAAATCATGTACTTCTCTAGGAGATGATGCTTAAGAAAAAGATTCAAATTAAAACTCAAGCTTTGGCAATGTTGGGCCAAGAATTGGATCAAACAAGAATGCAGCGTGATAGGTATAAACACATGGCTGAGCAGCTGCAGGAGGACTTAGTCAGAAGAAAAGAAGCTGATAACACTGGGATTAATGGCTACAGATCTCCTACAACGATACCAAGTTCTTTAGATATGCAGACTAAAAGTAAGGCTGAAAAATTAGAAGAGGATACTAAATTAATGGACCTATTAATAGAAGCCCAAGAAAAAAACAAGTGCCTTCAATTGCAAGTTCATACGCTGAGACATAAACTGATGGAGGCTCAAGAAGATATTAAAGCTCTGCGTGCCAATAAAGTAGAACCTAAAGCAGTAAGTCAAGTTACCCCTGCATTGCATCAAAGAGAAGAGCTAATTGAACAACTGGAAAAGTTAAATGTTAAGTGTAGACAGTTAAAATTAGATTTGAAAATTATTGTGGATGAAAAACAGGAACTAGAAATGGAGAGAGATGCTTTCAAATGCAAAGCGCATCGACTTAATCATGCACTATCGCAGGCCCTCAGTGCATCAAAGCCTGTTGATATAGATGCCCTGCTTAATGAAAATCGGTAAGCTGTTTTCTTATATTCAGATGTTACATAAGCAAAAAATGTTCCATTATAGTTAATCACTTTTATAAATAGATACTTGCAAGAAAGGCTTCAGCATCTACTAGAAGAAAAGGAAATGGCTCAGCAATCAGTTCAAAAATATAAAGTACGTAAAATGTTTTACACTCTTGAATTTTTTCTATTTGTTTTTATTTAAAATTATGACAATATATTGCTGTATATCCAGAGTATGCTAGATAGTAAAAGGCAAAAGGGAACAATTAAACTAGGAGGAAAATCATCTGTTGGTTCTGTAATGACATTTAAACAAGTGGAACAATTATTACAGCAAGGACCAAATATTCCACTGCAAAAGTCAGCTGATGCATTATCTGAATTACATAGCATATGCACTGCTCTTTTAGAGGCTTTAAATGATAAAAATTTAGCTTTAGCACATCAAAAAAAAGCAAACAAGTACGTAAATTTAATTTGTATTATTAAATTTAAACTTAAATTTAATTTAATATCTTTACATTTAGAATACTGGCTGCAAGAATGTGTGAATTAGATAGAGCAGTGCAGTCTCCAACAATGAAATTATTGGAAGGATACTCAAGTGCAGATGTTGACATAAGATGTAAGTAAATTACTTGACATTGAATTATTTAAGCATATTTTACAAGTTTTTTTGAAAGTTTTTTCCACAGAGCTTATGTTTTATTTTAATCTAAATTAATTTTAATTTACGTTTGTAGATGATTCTACCAGTATTACATCAGATTTATCAGAAGAAAGGTCTGAAGATAAAGAGTCTGATTTACAATGTGATGAAAGTTTTGCTGATCAAAATGTTAAAAGTAAACTGTCTGATGAAAACAGCGGAGACCATAGTGCTGAAGAGATTTCAAGACAAGGAACAAGTAGTGACTATAGTGTTGAAATTCAACCTAATGATCATGTTGATATAGGAGAAACTAATGTTGAAGTGAATTTTGAAAGTAAATCTGAATCAAACGTTTTCCCAAATATTAAAAGTAAACCCGTATCAAACATTGCTGGGATAGATATCAGCAGTTTACCCAAATTAAGTGAAGTTAAATTAGGTTTCGCTGGTGCACTCACAGGGGATATTGATGAAGCGAATGCTGACAATAATCATATGTCAGTTGGTTATCATGAAGGAATTAATCTAGAATGTATTCCAAAATTCGACATAGAGGAAATATTGAATGAAAGTCTTCCTGCACACTTGAGACTTCTTGTAAAACAACATCTGAAGGAGTTGGAAGACGAAGAAAATTCTTGAAGCTAAACTTTTCCTTTATTTTAAGGTTCATTGAAATCTAGTCTACTGAGAACAATGCAGGCAGGAACTTGGCATTCCAAAGATTTTTTTATACTGTATTTTTAAGAACATGAACATATTGAAGTACTTAAGAATTAATAAAAAAATAATTATTTATGAATTGTTAAATAATCGACTTATTTTATTTAAATGCAACAAAAAAGAAATTACATGGAATAATACGAAGTGAAATAAGATAAGTTATGCGTCGATATTGACCATTAGCGGTGAAAATTGATGAAAAATTTTTGTCAACGCGCAATTAATTTGCGTTGACATCTATATACATTTCGTTAAATTACTTCTAAACAATCAATGTGTCCATCATAAATATTTTGCAGATTCGAGTTTCTTGAGCACCGGTAAAGAATCTGCGAGCTTTCCTTATGTACAGGTCGAAGAAAGCTATCGTACTAGCGCTTGAAGCGCAAATGTCCTATAAATAACAATATATCATTGATGCTCATCGTAAATTTCCCTTAATCCAGTCCAAGTACTCCGAGACGCGCGTATAGACTCCAGGATAGCCAGGTTCGCCGCACTTGTTACCGAAGGAGACGATACCGATTTGCATCCAACGGTTCTCGACGCGAAGCATTAGCGGACCACCCGAGTCGCCCTGGCAGGCATCTTTGCCTCCTTGGCTGTAGCCCGCGCACAAGAAATTGCTAGTGATTGGCTGAAAGTACGCCTGGTTGCAGTCGTCGTTGCGCCACACGGGCAGAACTGCCTGACGCTGGATCGTACTCTCCTTGCCACCTGTTGATATTTTTGGTCGATGAGCAAAAGAAAAAAGAAATTCAAAATTTCAAACATTTGATTTATTGACGGATTTGAAAATGTACCGTAATAAGTAGTTCCCCAACCAACGACTGTAGGTCTGGCACCAGCGAACGCCTCGCCCTTGTGCTTGGCTTGAGGTAAGCAAATCGGGATAACATAAGGGGTTCTGCGAACCGGTCGGTCCAACTCCAAAATAGCTATATCGTTATAAAATCCAACGCGTGAAAACTTGGCGTGCGCGTGGATTTCCTTGACCGCGTACGTTTCCGGAGTCGATGGCTCGTCGTCGCGCTCTAGGTCAATGTCTCCCAATCGGACCGTGAATTGCCGGGCCAAGAATCTGCAGAGAAAAAAGGAAAAGGAAAAAAGAAAAAAAGATTAAATTTTGATAAAAATGATAAAGCAGCGAGTTTGATTAAAGATTTTTTTGCTCACGGTCGTTGACGCTGATCGCGGGTGCAATGAGCAGCAGTGAGAATGTGTCGACTACCGATGAGGGAGCCTCCGCACCAGAATTCCGTCCGCCTCGAACCGTGAAGGAAGATAGCCGCCATCCAGGGCCAGCGACCCGGCAGCGCCTCCTCCCCTCCGACGACGCGGTACTTTCCTGCGTTTCTTACGCCGCATTCTGCAGCGATAAAAAAAGCATTTAAACGCTCGTTTCCTCCGAATGGAATTCGGAATTCGCGAAGCGGCGAGCCAAGTAAACGTCCCAGAGCTTTTTGCAGGAGTTTTTTTCACGAAGAGCAAATTAGGATAATTATCTAATGAGATGATTACCGTCGTCGTCTTGAATGAAATTGTTGTCGATTGACTCGAGGCCATTAGTTCCGTTGTTGAGCAGGTCCGTCTGGCCGTCGATGAACGGCCGTTTGCTCGTAGTAGGCACAGTGAAGAGCGGGATCGGCCGGGGAGTAGGTTTCACCGTTGGTCTCGGTGTCAAGCTTTAAATTGCCATTGGCAAATCAGACAATCGGTTAATCGGAAAATGCTTCCAGGGAGAATTAGTAATTTACCTGGGCACGCTCGGAGGAACGTTGGCGGCGAGCTTGTCAACGGGGCAGCAGACGCCGGGCACGAACAGGCTTTTGAAGCAGATGGACTGCCGGAGCTTGGTGAGATCGAGCAGCAGCGAGGGACAGTTGCTCAGGTCCTGGCACTTGCCGGGCCCGCCTTCGGCGCTGGTGCAGCTGGGCGGAGAGTCCCCGCTAGCCTTCGGGTCCCGGTCCACTACCTCGACGGCGTTGCTCGCCGCTTCGAGGAGGCTCGGCGCGCTGCTCGGCGCGGAGCCGAGGGCACCCGCCGGGGCCGCTTCGATCGCTCCGGCTTCGGCGGCGAGCGGGGGGGCAGTCGACGAAGATTCCAGCACGAGCGACAGCGCCGTCGTTGACTGGAGCACTGGCGGTACCGGCGACACCGATGACTGCGCCAGCGAATTGGCTGGCCTGCTTTTTCGAAAAGAATTTTTTATTTGCACCCTGCTTTCGCTCGTTCGTCTAAAGGAAATGAAACGTGAGCGAGCTACGCACCTTAATGGCAGGGTTACTCCGCGCACTAGTGGCGCTATGCTGTCGGTGACATTTCTTCCCAAAATGTTCTTCGATATAGTGTACAAGGCAGAGGGAAGCTCCTTGGTTGGATCGGAGGAGTCTACCCCGCGAGTCATATTGACGATGTAACTACCGACGGTATTGAGTGCACCTAGAGTCTCCGTGATGGTGGTCAGGGGATCCGGTTGACTCTCTTGTACCCGGACCAGCTGCAGGTGGGGCCGCGGCCGCGTATCTCGACGTATAAGAGGTCCGTTTCGCACCGGCACGACCTCCGACCATCCTGGCTCCGGCTCGGACCAGCGGCGGACTGTACCTGGCCGCATTCCCGGTGCTCCCAGCATCCCATATCCGTAGCTCACTGGCACTGGTATCGCTGTTCAATTTACGTTTATTACTTTCATTTTAACAATATCCTTGTAATCCTTGTCGTTCTGAAGAGCTTATTGGTTTGACCGAGTTAAAATAGGTACACTTACGCTGACTACGAATTTGTAGGACTTCTTCAGTGTAGGCTAAGCTCACAGCGATCAGGTTCCATATCAGATATAGCCCTGAAAACACATACATGAATTGCACTTAATTGCCACTATTGATTGTCATCATTTTTTGCGATAGTTTCAAAGCTAATTAGTGAACTAATAGAGAATCCGAACAAATTATCGATAGTTATCTTTTAAAAAGTTAGGGACATCCGTTCATTAGTCCAACTTCGTTATTCGAATTAATAATTACGAATAAGTATTTTATTCGTCGAAATCGAAGGCGGACGCGCGATAAATTTTTTTTTGTAAGAGAAAGTAGCATAATGATTACCATTACCAGCCGCTGTATTATGCTATATATAATATAAATTAAGAGCACACATTATTTTTGTAATGGAAGTAAGTATCGCACTTGATTGATCCACAATTACTCAACTGCGTAATGATATTTTTCCTACAGTTATATAGCAATTGGGAGATGCCCAAGTATTTTTAAATGACCATCATTAAGAATTACGCAGACTAAAAGTGCATCTGCTGGATAACTGAACCAAAATCAGATAACTTTAATTTCGAAGCTTATCTAATACATGAGAATGTGGTAAAATGTGAGGAAGAAAGAGCTTTCACTTTGATAAAAGTTAAAAATATCCTGTACGGTTAATTAATTGAATTCCAACACACATGGATAATCATTCACTGTCAATATTCCATGAATTTTTCAAATTGACGAAGCCGAATTAATTAGACGTAAAGAAATGTAAATATAATGAGTTACTTGAATGAAACGATAACACCCCAAGTAAACATAAAAAAAGAAGAAAATTTGAAGGATATTGTTACTTTTTGTTCAGTATATGTACTGTAGGTGAAAATAAACTTTCTACGAGTTATAAATATCTTGCATTCACGCTTTATCAAATATGTATTCGTGAAATTATTCGTAAAATAAATGGTTGCAGTGAAAATTTGGCAGAAAAGTCGGGCATTTCGACTTTTCTGTCACGACTTTTAGCCTGTCACGTAATTTATCATAATCTAGCGTAGGAATTCGAAATTGATGATTTGCCAGATTGCGGGGTAGCCGAATAATTTTCTCGAAATTACTTTCTCCCTCGAGTCTCGACTCTCCAGGTAATTAGATAATTCGGTGTGGTACTCTACTCTCTGCAATCGTTCATTGAACCGCTTCCCTCGCGAGCTTTTCTGATCCGTAAACCTGCAAACCGATCTGCAAGCGCTCGGTAGGCCGGAGAGTACGGACTTTCTATTTTCAAAGGCAAAGCTCGGCGACTTTCTACGCGGCGACCCATCCTCGTCGAGTATGTAAACAAGTTTTGAATTTTTCGCCGGTCAATCGTAACATCGCGATGGGCGGGCTGCTCGCGGTTTGCATGCAGAGTACCTAACCGCCTCAGCTTAATGATAAAATCGCGCGCCTCCCCGTTTACTAATGACGCACGCCACGCCAGTGTTCGAACTTGCTCTTACAGATTATGAAACGCAGCTCAGAAGCAGGCCAGATCCGGGCCAGATCCGGGAAATTTCCGGGCGTGCATCATTGGCTGTTGCGACATAGAAATGGTCTTATGTAATTACCTACAGCGTTATTCGTCACCCGCTTTCGATGCGGATATTCGATCTTCCTTCGAGAAGCCTGTGCTTGGATCTACCGCACCGAGTTTCTCTCATTTGAATTTTCGCGCGACCTTTTTCGTAATATCTTCGCTAAACAAGCACCATAATAAAAGAGGAGACGAAATAAAATATTCTGGAAGCTTGCTAAATCGCGTTTATCTAAGACAACACTAAGACGTTGATTACGGAGCTTAAAAACGAGCGTTCAGCTATCTGAAAAAGTCAGGCCGCAAGAAAGAAGAAAGGGGGAGCAGAGGTATGAAGTAATGGTCGAAAGGTGCGGAGGAACGCAAAGGTGTAATAAAGATCGGAACAGGATTTTCGGACGCGAATACACGAATGCATGTGAGAGAAGTCGCAGGAGGGCAGGAGAGGCACAACCGCGCAAGGAGCTGCTTCATCGACGGTGAAAGTCAGTAAGCGAGAAAGTGTGCCTTTCTTCTACTCACTAACTCACTTACTCACTGATTCATCGGCGACGCACACACGTTCAGTTAGAAACGATCAGTTATCTTTGTTCGGCTCGAGTGGCCATTGTTGGCCGAGCAACCGTCACATTTCATATTTTGAGACGCCCTCGCTCGAGCGCTTGGCGTGACGCGCGAGCCAGCGAGCTACTCTGCCGCGACCTTTTTTTCGATAGGCAATTTACATTTTTTTCGCCTCTTCTTTTTTTCTTTTTCCCATTAGTATACGGGCGTGCGATCCTCCTCGCGAAATTCGCCGCAGCTTAATAAGCTGACCTACTTGGCGAGGGACCGATCCCTGGAGGAGTCACCTATCGTCCGCTCCGAGGAAATTTCATTAGAGGGTTATATCGACGAGGAGCACTTTAATGAAATAGCTCTCCTCCGTGTTTTGTGTTTTGTGAAATTAGCCGTCTGCCGGGAAAATCGGGAATCTGGAGTGAAAACAGCCAGTTGGCAGTGCCTAGTGCGCAGAGATACAATGTACTTAAGATTAAGAGCGTATTGCACTTAAAAGCAACGCTAAAAGCCTTTATTTCACCGCTTGACCTGGTTTTATGCAAATTTCGACGAAATTTCTCTCTCGAGGCTGGAGAGCGTTCTCCCGTCGAGCCGAGTTTGTGACATCATCCGCTAACGTCCGCCTACGCGCCAGCACCTGGCGCTCCGGCACTCCACCGATTTTTCCCGGTTTCGCGATTTTTTTATCGGATTTCGAAGCACCCGATGAAAAGGATAAAAAACCGGTCCTATAGCTTTTATTTATTTTATATATCGGTATGCCTGATATCCCCTCGCAAGCGAGCACTGCACCGGTACCGTGAAAGCGAGCAGTGCGATCTCTTTTTTTCACCCGTCATTCTCTGTTTGGACGGTTCTTTCTTTGCCTCCACCGTTTTTTCTCCACTCTTGAATAAAAATCCACTTTCCCACGAAAAAGGTAGTTTCTCTTAATGATCTATGATTATAATCGAATCAATAAGTGTCTAGGATATGATTAGCGAGGAGACTGGAGAAAGAAAGGCAGTGCAGCTGAGCGCTTTGAAAAACGGCCAAGCGATAAGCTATCGGCGATTGCACCCGCACTGCTGACCACCGCTCGGGAATCTCGAATTAACCTGATGGATCGGCGCGCTAATGAAACGATTAATCGAGCATGAATCCCTCCTCGGCTACCGTTGAAAACTTATAAAAAGCTGTAACGCTACATGTCCCCTCGGTTTCGTATTCATGAATAAATTTTCATATCATGAATTACATAAAGCGCGATAAAACGGCGCCCGCTCAAAATTTCTTCCCGATGCACAAAAAGCGGATGTTTCGCGTCCGTTTTCGAGCCCGATCGGTCCAGCACTCCAGGCCAAGGGCTCTATTTTCTTCATCTCGGGAGACGCCGCAATTCCTCCGCTCCAATTTCGAATGCCGCTTTGTCGCGTGCCCAGTAACCCAGATAAGGAATTTCGACGGAGGGGCGGGAGGGTCCCGCGTCCTACGTCCCACGTCCCGCTTAATTATCCACACGCGCGTCCGGATTGCGGTGCATTCGCCTCGAGCGGTTCTTTTAATGGATTTCGAGCCGAGGATATTGCATCGGTTTTTTGCACTGTAAACCCGACGAGTATAACGGTCTTTTTCTCCCGCGATTCCCGACCGCCTCGAGAAGCCTTTTCTTCCTTGGCTTTTCTCCTCCGGCGCCTCCCGCGAGTGGCCAGCCACGGGCAGCTATCAGGTCCGCGGTACGCTCGAGCCCTGCGCAGACGAGCGGAACACACGATGCAGATTTCGACTCGAACTTGGCCTTTAAACAGTTGCACTCCTTTCAAAAACCGTCAACAATTTCATGCTTTTTCACGGCTTTTAATTCGGCAGCGATGAGATGCTCGAAACAGTGCAAAAAGAAAGTGCAAAAAGTCGAACGCGCGTTTCTGCTTCGTTAGTTCTTTAATCAAGTGCATCTAATATTGCGCGAATTTTATCATACCCAGTAAACAATTCTATTTTTAAACAGCTTATGTAGCATAACGCTAGCTTTTATAAAAAAAAATGAAAAATTACACTTTAAAGCTGTATCAAACCGAAATGCCGATGTAACATTACCAAAAAGTTAATTCAATATTATAATGTAGAATAGAGTTTTTTTCAAGTTATTAAATAAATGACTCACCTATCGTAGTTTTGGTAAACATCGTTGATAGCAGCAGCATGTGAGGCTCGAGGGGGTGGTTTCGTTCGCGCGTCCGCTTACATTTGAGCGCCCAAGACTAGCGGCTCCGGTATTATCCTTTGCTCCCACCTGCGAGATCGCGAGCGGAAAGCCCGTGACGATTTTTCGAACTCGCGGTACTCCGCGGCGGTGGACGAGCGACTGCTTCGCTCGACTCTCGAGTCTTCAGCGCGCCGAAGACACGGCGCCGCGAAAAAAAAAGGATCAGGGAAGAGAATCTCAGCCCAATAAAAAAAGAGGAGAAAAAAGAGGAGGGAAGTCGGTGGAGAGTGATCGAACTCCGGGACGCGCGCAACAGGATGCAGAGGTGACAAAGGTCCGACAGGGAGGAACGAGTGAGAGAGAGAGAGAGAGAGAAATAGAGAGAGAGATAGATAGAGATAGAGAGAGAGAAGGCGCGGAAGTGTCGCGCGCACTCGCGGCGACGATCCCGACTGCGCGGCTCCGCGACTGTCCGTGAAAAGACCTCGACACACTTAGGAGGCTAGCTCTTTCTCTCTTGCGAGCGCCGCGGAGGCGCCATCCCTGCCGCAAGGGAAAGTGTTCCCTACTCTCCTCCTTCAGCCGCGCGCGCCAGCCGTGCGTCTCTTGACGATTTCATTTGTCACTGCGTGTTCGTGCTGCCAGGTATATAATGCGCGCGAGCATGTCCGCGTTCTGCCGGTCCTCCTTTTTCTCATCCTCCACGCCCTATATTTTTCCCTCCTCCTCCCCCCCCCTCGAGCACACGGGACCGCGTAAGAGCGTCACCGCAGATAATGGATCGTATAATGGATCGTTTCCCAATTTTCGGGGATTTTTGCGTCGACAAGATCTTGCGGTATTATCCACGCTTGCGAAACGTATACAAGCTCTTTTTCTTTTTTATCCTAGTTAGATGCTTATCACCATTCCATGAAAGTTTTGTGACTTACGCAGGTGTAGAGCACTGCGACGAAAAATCAGGCAAGTTAGCTGTTAATTATAAGTTTATTTATTATGATGCTTAATTCATTTTACATTTCAAGATCGCGTTCACACTTGTTCCATATATTTAATACGAAAATTAGCGTCGTACAAGTGTTTACATCAGTTTAAAGAGCTTAAAGTATGTCCTCCTTTGTACTTTGACAAGTACGCGAGTTACTTATTAACAGTGTATCAGTTTGGACGACTTGTCAAGAGGAAAAAACTCTTAGCATGAAAACGTTGCTATACTTAAATATACATATCCAATTAAAATGGAAATTCAAAATTCACTTTTTTACACAATCTTCCCTTGCGTCCGTACGTAATTCTTATTTTTACGTAATAATGTTAAGCATTCGACTTATTAAGACTACAATCGTCTAATCTAAAATCTCGAATCACAATTCGATGTGGAGTTACAAAACAATATTTCTCGATAATACAAGTTTTAATTATTCGAAAAACTAAAAAAATTAGTTCACGTTCAAATAAATTGGTTTGGTGCTGAAAAATCATCACTTAACTCGTAGTCAATCATCACAAGTTAAAATACCTGCAGGTACCCTATATTATTCTTTCACATAAAATTTGAAAGATTAACTTGATGAATTTTGGTTCAATAAAACTGTTTTAGTACTTTCGCATGTTTTGCATGGAGCCTTTGTATGGTTCGAATCTGTTGTTGTATGATCCACTTTGTGACATTCCATAAGACTGCTGCGGTCCACCTTGATACATCTGTGATCGCTGATGGTGTCCCATGTTATTTCCCATATTATTAGAGTTATTCCACCGTGAATTAACTCTGAAAAGGTATATATATCGAATTAAAAAATATATAATCTAACAGGTAAATCTTTTACTTTATCAAATTTTACCTCGAATCTGAAGATCGATCATTCCAACCTGATTGCTCATTTCGAGTATGCACAGAGTTGAATGGTTTGGATGGTGGTCCTGAGTGCCAACCCGTTTGTCGGTTATTGTCAACATATCGGTTATCGCCTAAAACAATTATTATCGATGAAAGTAGATTTTAATCGAAAGATAAGAAATTAAAACGGAAGAGTACTTACGAGGATTGTTGGGCTTTGAATTATCATAACGATTATGGTTATCTCGAGAACCTCTGTGAGTATCATCTGACCTGTGGACATCTCTGTCACGTCCAAAATTTGAAGGCCGCTCATATCTAGTAAAGTCAGAAAGTTTTATAGACAAATGAATATTACTGACATTTCAATATAAAAATGATAAACAAACCTCTCTTTAATAGGTCGATGATCTATATTTTGATTAGGTCGCGTATCTCTGCGAACCATAACATCTCGTCCTCCTCTGGAAATGTCCTGGAACTGATCTTCTCGGTTGTTCCGCGATCCGAAATCATTTCCCCGTTTGAAGTTCTTTTGAATGCCCATGTCTTTGGATCTACTCTCGTATCTCGAAGGCACCGAGGAATTTTCAACCCTCCTGTCCACTCTTTCTATTACGTCACCTCTGCGCTCGGATACGCGCTCCGGGCTATGCCTTCGGGGTGGATGGTCAGCGTTTATTCTCTTTCTTTCTGGTTCTCCGTAAACTTCTCTTGTGTCACGGCGATCGGATGAAGGTCTCTTTATCGCGGACGGTGGAGGAGGTCGCCTGGTCTCCTCAAGGCGCATCTGTTGCCGCTTGAGCTCTATCCGTTCACGCTCCAGCTTTTCGCGCTCAGCCTTTTGATGTTCACGTTCTAAACGAAGTAATTCTGCTTTCTCCTGCTCAATCCTCTCGCGTTCCAGCCTAAGCTTCTCGCGTTCCCGTTCTAGCCGAGCTGCTTCACGTTCAATCGCACGTTGACGTTCCATGTCTTCCCGTCTGCGCCGTTTTTCCTCCCGCAGGAGCCTCTCTTTTTCCCGCACTCTCTGCCTCTCGCGTTCCTCCTGAAAAAGTGAGGTAAAAAATTAATTGATGCGATTTCAATGCTATCAGCTATAAAAAATAATTAAAACTTGACAAAAAAAAATAACATATACTTTTATTTTAGCAAAAGATAGTACGTTATCTCTACGAGGACGCTCTCGACTCTTGGATCGTGAGACGCGTGTCCGATCCCATGATCTCTTCTTATCTTCTCGACTACTGGCCCTTTCTCTATCAGATTTTTTGCTACTGGATTTATTCGATCGAGTATCGCAATCCTTCAATGATCCTTCATCTTTATTCTCCAAGCTAATTTCTCTTTTTTCTCTTTCTACTGTATCATCAATTTCCTTATCATCTGTGTCTTTTGAAGTTTCATCAATTTTTTTTTCATCTTCTGCTTTAACAGTCTCTTTTTCATTAAGCTCTGACTCTTTATCCTTCTCTTTCTCATCTTTCTTTTCACTTTTAACTGGAGCTTCACGCTTGCGATTATGACTTTGTTGAGAGTCACCTTTAGCCTTTAAAATTTATATAAAAAAATTGTAAATAATTTTGATTCTATTCAATATTCATTGTTATTTAAAATAAAGCATTTACTTTTTCTACAGAAATCACTCTTCCATGAAGTTCTGTTCGGTGTAAATTTTGAATACATTTTTCTGCGTCGTCGCTCGAAGACATTGTGACGTATCCATAGCATCTAGCACCAGGAGTTCTTGCATTTGTAACCACTTTTGCTCCAATAACTTTTCCAAACTTTGAAAATATCTGTTTTAGGTCGGTTGCACGAGTAGTTGATGAAAGACCAGATACCCATAGATTCCTGCTATTAGCATTGGACGATGTGACAAGACTTTTCTCTGCAAGAAAAATTTCTTGGTCAGTTTTACTAGTAATAATTAGCTCATACAGAAGTAAGAGGCAAGCTAATAACCTCGTTAAAGTTAAAAAAGAAAGAGTAACATGTAAGAAAATAATACCTTTTTCATCCCTCTTTGGACCTTTAATTGCAAGCTCGCCGCTGAAAATAATAAATCAAGTAATCAGAAAAATTTAAAGGTGTGGTTACCTGTGGAAAAGAAAGATCACAATCGCTAAAATTGAGGCTAAATAAGTATCTCTGTAATTATGTTAAGAGCATAAATTTGGCTAGCAATTAAGGTTTTTGGTATTTCGCGGTTTGTTTTTAAATACAACCACGTTCGAAAAACAGTCAATTGGCACTGTTCGTCACAGTAAATTATAGTTCTCATTAATCACTTTTTAGTCCTTTAAGTGCACGACGACACTGTTCCGAAGTGGCCAGTGGCCAGTTACTAATTTGCGAATTTCTTCCATATATCTCTGACCTCTGGATAGCCTTGCGATTATTTATCATCTTCTTTTCTAAGAACTTTCCAAAGTCCTTATTTCAGTAATCACAATAGATATTTAGGCTGAAATCACTGATATCAGCGATATCTTTACGCACACACATAAACAATATCACAACCGAAATGAACGCGTTTCATCAGTCTTTTACACAAGTAAGCATCACTGATACTGCAGTATAAAAATATTGATAACGCTAACTAGCAAAAAATGAAATACATTAATATATTCATGCACAGTCCAAATAACATAATATACTGAAATTAAAACACAAAATTGTAGGACGCGTTTGATTAGTAGTAATTTACTAGCCAAGTTTTCGATTCCTTAACATATTTGCCAGAGTTAACAATTAGAGCCTGAGTGAAGTGCGCAAATCTTAGAGGCTTGCTAGGCCTGCCTTTCTATACTTATACATGTAATATATAAATATATAATGTTTGATTTTGAAAAAATAGGGAATAAAGTGATCTTGCATGTGTAGTGGTTGAATTGATCTTGCAGATCAAAAGTAGTGCTGTCCAAGAAAGGAATAATGCTGTCGCACTCGTCGTTGATGAGCACTGCATGCTGATAATCAGATCTGCCTGTATCATGATTGCAGTGGCGCCTACTCGCCGGAAGAAAATAGCACTCTCTGTGTGGTACCATTTAGCGAATGTGAGACCAACCTCTTGCTTCCATCTCCGGTAGTGTCCTGCTTGCTTTTCAGCCCTTGGGCGTTGGGTCCCGTCGTAGAAGCCGACGTTGAGGATCCTTCCTTGTTGCTGGCACCGCTCTCCGCTCTGCCGCCCCCTTTAGAGTCTCCCTTCTTGTTACTGCTGACGATGCTGTCGTTGCTTTCTTCCGATCTCTTCTTAGCACCTCCACCATCTGCTGGGACAATCAAGGTAGCATATCTATCACTCTCTGACGAGCTAGACACCTCTCAACTCCCTAACTTTTTCCGTCTAGCAAACTCGTTTTTCGCTCCTCGGACGCAGCCGCGTTCCAAGAAAACGTCTCTTTACTCTCCAGTTTCTTACAGCAAGCTACGACTTTCAAGCAGAGAGGATCGATATTTGGATTTTTTTCAAAACATCCTTTATATCACCCGGTAAAATTGCTAATTGCCCAGAGACACCTGCAACTCGTTATCAAGAAGAGAAACTAGAAAGGGCATACCGGCATTACGGCGTGAGTGCTCAGCTTAGGAACGTAATTGAGGAAGCAACAAGGTAAGTTCTCTATAAAAATTGTAAAGGTGTTTCTTGCACGAAGAGGTTGAAACCTAACAGGTCACACTTTCATTATACTTCCAAGGATTTGTAAAAGAGGAATTTTTGAAGCTTGCAAGAAGGTTAATTTTAAGGCGTTCATACATCTCTGATAAGCTAGTTAACGATGATTAAAATCCAACGATGTCTCTATGCAGCAGTTTATAATTAAAGTAATTGCATTAAGTAATTCTATTTGTAACTAACTTAAAGACTAAGGCTTATATGTTTCTATTTTTCTTGTTGCAGCAGAGTT
This sequence comes from Eurytoma californica, assembly GCA_035586675.1. Classification (NCBI taxonomy): domain Eukaryota; kingdom Metazoa; phylum Arthropoda; class Insecta; order Hymenoptera; family Eurytomidae; genus Eurytoma; species Eurytoma californica. Next base: position 26,444,334 of record JAXIUT010000009.1, on the reverse strand, counting down.
TAGGACGATACGTAAAAAAATAATGATGTAAGTTCTCGTCAAACTGCCTCAGGCTGGAATTGGAATTGGCTCTCCTCGGAAAAATGGGATGTTGCTGTCATCAATAGTCCATTGGATAGTCCAAACCTTCATTCTCAAAAGCCATCTCTCCCGCTCTCTCCCTTTCAAACTCCATAATATAGCCAAACCGCAACATTCTTCACCATTTTTGAGTAGTAGTCGTTATTAAGTTTCGATTATTTTACTGTTTTTTTTAAAGATATTTTAATTTTTTTTAATTTGTATGCTCTGCTGCAGCTTAGATGATTTTTAATATTCGCATTTATCAAGTAATAACTAAAATTTTCTTTATGGCACATCTACAAAATTTAAAAGAAAATCTTTGAAACTTACCTTTCTGCCTGTCATTGGATTCAGTCTGAAAATAAATAATTTGTATTAAATAAACATTTTACTTTTAAAACATATATATAATTTTTTGACAATCATGAACATGAATTTTTTTTCTTTAGTGCTTCTTGTATCATATGTTTGATTTTTTTACTCTGTATTTACTTTAAATAATAGAAAAAAAATTGGGCTGTTTGAACCGGGTATTTTCTTCACTTGTATTTTTAATTATTATGTTATTGTTTCCAATATTTCTTTTATGTAGTAGTTAAAAAAATGTTTAGTTTAAATATATAAAAAGATTCAAATGGATTTTGAAGTAGAGAATTATTTGGATTTGCAAATGAAATTTAGTTATTTAGCATAATAAGTTTGAGCACTATTCATTATCTCAAAAATAATATTAGATCTTAATGTAATAAATAAATAAATAAATAAAATGTAAAATATTTTGTAAAACCTATAGGGCTCAACTTGTTAATTAGACAGCAATAGTATTTTAAAATTACCTCTTCTGCAAGTAGATTTTCTTCATCTTCTCCAATAGTTAAATTAATAGAATCTTCGTTGTCGATACCATTAGTTTCAACTGCAGAGGTGTTACTAGATTCTTCAGAATGTAAGAAAGACTTCTTCTCAATAGGTTCTTCACTTATGGCTGCAACTTCTGATTCCTGTTCCTGCTTTTCTTCTGGTTCCTGTTCTTCTGGTTCTTGTTCTTTCTGTTCAGGTTCTTCTTTTTGAGACTCTTCTTGATCCTCCTTAGCTTGTTCTTCTTCCTGTTCAATCTGCTGCTCTGGCTCTGGTTCTTGTTCTTCTTGTTCTTGCTCATGCTCCTGATAGTCCTAAATAATTAAAAACATTAATTACAAAATTAAATAGCAGCACTTATTTATGTTAAATATTACAAACCAATTCTAATTCTTCAGGAAGGGCAGAAATACTTATAGCTGAATCATCTATATTATTTTCAGCTGTATTAGAAGTTGTTTTATCGAGACCATCAAAATCAGTATTGAATTCTTCTTTTTGGATTTCAGTTTCTAATACATCCTCAATCATTATTGAAGTGTCTGCGAGAAAAAAAAATTTTAAATTAACCTACATCAATAAATAATTTGATGAAGATTAAAAAAACAGTACAAGTACCAATTGGTTTTTTAGCATTTAGTTTGCTGACACCACCTCCAGGAATTATTAAGTATTCATCAGGATTACCACCTTCTTTAACGATATCCTAATGGTAAAATAAATACAAATGAATTAAATTTTAATATATATAATGAATATTTAAACATATAGTGAGATAAGTAAAAATTAATTTATATATCCTATAAATATACTTTTATTTTGCATAAATTTATGAAGAAAAATATAAATAAAATGCATATTGCAAGACAAAGTGTAATGCAAGGTTAAGTTGATCAATGTAAGTTATTGATTCGATAGTGCGGTCGACGTGTTTTATCCAATGATTTTACCTTAGCGAGTCTTTCGAGGAGGGCAGCTTTATTTCCCGTCTTGTCGAGACCGCGACGCTCGAGTTCGGTTTTCAAATCGATGACCCGGAGCTCGGTTAGCTTCTTCCCTTCCACAGCGTCGGCCATCTTCACTGTTAAAAAGCCTCAATTGGAGTGGAGGTAGATTGGGGTTACGGATGCTACAGCCTTCACAAAATTATTAAAAAAAATGCACGTTAAAAACGCCCGAATCTCAATGAACTAACGACTACGAGTTGTTGGATCAAATATTTCCAACATCACAATTTTTCGCGAATAGACGTAAAACCGATATTACGACAACCGAAAGTACGTATGTTGCACGAATCCAACGCGCATACAGTCTGCCGATTAGACAAAGTGACCAGAGTATAGCACTAACCGGAAGTCTTGATCGATCCGATATGTAGGGAGGGAACAGGGGGTCTTCTCTCGAGTGATAAACGCGCACGAAAAATAAGGACAAAAGATATAGAATGTGCGAGTTAGACAAAGACAAGATGAGCCGTTGAGAAGGGTCCCAAGGAAGCCTCTCAAACCAGTCAACGGACTAAATACGTAAATTCGAAGGCAATCAGATCAGGCAATCTTTCTCTTTGCTAGAGTATAAATGCCTAAATGGTGAAATTTGTGGGAAACATGCCTATCATCTAAGGCGGGAGATTCGAAATACTTAATTTTGATCAAAAACTGCTCTAGTACTATTGTTGAAGTAATGAATAATATTGATGCTTAGTTAAATTTAAATTGAATAATATAAGGAATAGCACATAAAATGTAAAATTGTTTAAATAATTGCCTTTTCTGTATTCTGTGCAGTCGCCACTTGATGGTAGTAACTTAGTATAGCAAATCTAGTAACCGCCTACCGGAAACAAGTAGAGACATCCAAGCGAATTACGTTCGTTTTTTGTATTAGGCAGTTACGCATGCGCACAACATTGTGCAGACCAAAATGTCGGAAGTAGACCGGTATTTTTAATTTTTTAACTCCATTAAAAGCTTATTAAGTCTATTACTGTTAGATTTTTCACTCATTTAAAATTCATTATCGACTTCTTTAAATAAGCTCGTATAGCACTTTTTCTTATACTGCTAAAACCGTTACTCAATGTTTGCATTCAAAAGAACTGCTGGTCCCTACTTCCTTTATCAACAATATGTAAAACCTGCTGCGGGCAAATGTTGATAATAAAGCTATCGCTAAATTGACGAGAAAAATAGCCAAGGAATTTAGAAAGCATTAATTAAAGTATGACAAGTTAAGTAAATTAGGTGAATGAATTCGGAGTTGAGAGAATTGTTGTCCTTTGAGAGGGTGGGGGCAGGAACGACACTACTCGTGGGAGGCGAGTGACGGGCATGCAGCCGGCTGTTCCCTTCCGGACTGTTCTGGACCTATTGATCCTACGGCGTAGGTACATCGTCGCAGGTCGCACACACGTACGAAAACTCACGTTTTTGCGCATTCCTCGACACTTGGACAGCTAAAGGACGCCACACTAGCGCACGGCGTCTCCTTCATCCCAACCAGCCAGTCGACGTCAGAGATAAACGTGAGTCTCGTTGCTGCAATGTGAGAATGCGGGATATTCACTTCGCGATCCATCGCAAGCTCCAACGCGTTCAGCCGCAAACTTTTCGCACACCTCTCCCAACTCCGAGACTCCGTCCATTTTGGAACGCCTTATTGGGCTTCTCGAGAACTTGCCTTCTTCCAAATTTCATAATATTCTGCTATTGGATTATTTGTGTCTTTTAAAGTTTCAGCAATTTTTATTTATTGTGTCGTGTTTTTTTTTCTCGTGGCAAAGCACCATTATTTTCTTGTTTTGTAAACAATAGAAAAGTCTATTATTTCTTGCTTTATTACTTGACTTTTTTAATTCTACAATAGCTTAAGACTCATTATTGTTTTTTGACTTAAGAACAAATGTTTATATTTTGGACTGACGTATTTTTCAAAGTTTTGTTAACGAATTATTTTTGAGTAGATCAACAATACTTATCTAACTTTTTATGATTTTTAAAATGTTTTCTGATGTTCAAATTTAATGTAAATATTTTTTACACAGAATTGCAACCATGACTCCAGATGGATATGCACGAGTGTATGTGGGAGGACTAAACGAAAGTATCAAAAAGGAGGACCTACAGATGCAGTTTGAGAAGTTTGGAAAATTAAACAAAGTATGGGTTGCATTCAATCCACCTGGTTTTGCTTTCATTGAATACTTCAACATGGATGAAGCAGAGATGGCATGCAGCAACATGAATGGAACAGAGATCATGGGAGCTAAATTGAGGGTGGAGATATCGCGAGGAAGAGGTCGTGGAGGTAGGGGTGGGTTTAAGGGTCGAGGCAGAGGGGGATTTTCAAGGGGTGGTTATAGGGGTGGTGGTGGTGGTTATGATCAAGGAGGCAGCAACTATTATTCAGGCAGGGGTGGCGGTAATAGTGGACGCTACCAAGGCTACGGTGGTCGCAACACCGGTTATGGGCGCGATGCGTATGCGCAAGACGGCTACGGCGGAGAGACTGCCACTGACTATTATGGTGGCAAGGACACAGGCTCTTCGAGGTTTAGAAGTCGATCTCCGGCTGGACGTAACAGGTATAACTGATACCTACATCTGCGCGTACTTCTAAACATTTCTACGTGACTTTTGTTACGTTGTCTGATACCAATGATTCCTCTTGATCTGGTAGAGGACTAAGGGCTTTAAATTTTGCTCTTACATACTGCAGGTCCATATTTTTCTAATATTTTTTATCTATATGCGTGCTAATCATAGGAGTTTCTACTGTGATCTCTTGAGTCTTCTAATCTCTAGTCTTTTATCTAGTTAAATTTTGAAACTAAAGATTTTAATGTTTTTTACAAAGACTTCGTTGTTGAACATAAAATTAAGAACACTTGTTACAATGCCTTCGTTGTTAAAAGTAAGATATTGTAAGAAATTACTTGAAGTGCCTTCGTTGTAAAAATTAGCAGCTAGAGTTGCAACGAAAATTTTTAAGTGCCTTCGTTGTTAAACTTAATTGTAGGGATTCCAAATTGAACATGACGGCAAGTGTAAAACATTTGTCTAAATGCATGCATGACAAAACAAATACACATTTTTCCTTGTACTATTTTCAACATTGGAGGACTCTCCCATAACAGCTGGAGTCGTCCACCATTCAAAAGTTAGAGAAATGAATTTTAGTAATCAGAAAAACAATTTTGCACTTCCATGTTCACAGTCAACGTCATCTGCGTGAATGCACGTAAAAGAACTACGCTACGTTGCCATACTGAACTGCGGGCCAACAGCCACCCGCCACGACTTCTCTGTCCAATCTACGCAGCGACGTGTATATACAACCAATTATTAACCATAATCAGTGCTCTAATCTTATTTTCACATTTTAATTATTCCAATTTGCAAGTACATAAAATCATTTTTTAGATGCATTTTTTTACTTTAAGTGAAAGTAAGAAAAAACAATGAGAAAAACTTGGAAAGACTGACTTGCTAAAACAAGAAGCTTGGTCTTGTACATGTTCAATATTTAACTTCCATTTTTAGAAAAATTAATTATTCTAATAATAAGTATCTAATAATTTCATTACTGATTGCTTATAAATTGTGAAATAATACAAAGGTTACATTTTATTAAGTTTAATGGCCTTTTTTTCTATTAATGAAATTAAACGAATAAGATTTCTTTGTAATTTTAGCAAATAGTGCTCTAGAGTTTGACTACTTGTTTTGCAGCTCCACTTTTAAATCGATACTCATTTATTGTTATACTTTTCAGATACTATTTATACGATAATTTTTTTTTATAAATTACAAAATTGAAACTTATTCTAAGATGTAGGCTTATTTTGAGTTTTTAATGTAAAAAGTGGTCTGTGATTAGTTTATAAAATTATAAAATGTTCTTTTATAAGCGTACCCTTTTTATTAAATAATGATAAAAAAAATGTTGGTATTATTTAACACTCTTGTAATTCGTCTGAAAGTACATTAAATACTTTGCGCTCACTATTGCTTGCCACCCTGCCTGCCTGCCTAACTCTGTTTATTAATACATGAATTTATATCAAAGGGAAAATAACCTACTACTACCTATTTTGTATTTTTAAAAATCAAGTTCAACAATTATTTTGAAATTTTCAAAGTACATTCTTGAGTATACATTCTAACAAAATTGGAATTAAAAAAATATTTATCTCAGAAATTTCACTTAACAATTTTTGGCTGTACAATTTTTAAAGAAAATCTTTTAAAACAATGTTCATAAAAAAGTAACACTTTCAATATTAACAATTATCTAATGAACATATAGGTAGAAAATTTACAATATTTTTACAATTCATGAATTCGGCAATACTTCCACTATAGTCTATATTTACAAATCACGTAAGTATTAAATAAATACTCATGTTTCCACGTTCTATTAATGGAACCATTATTTTTCTTTAATTTTAGATAATAAGTTGGATCTCCTCTCTGTATTTTGAAAAAGAGCTCTTATTAATTGTTTCAAGTGCAGAGCAGTAAACTCATTTGCAAGTGGTCCTTTGCCATCTGCCCATCTATCTTCTATTTCTTTCAGTGATGCCCCAAGTACAATAATCAGTTCCTTCAATTTTCTCCACTTGTTAACGTGCTGCTCTATTAAAACAGGCTCCTGTAAAGTAAATACAAGATTTCAAAATACATTGACTATATATTATTAAAAAAATATTAATTTCAGGTATGTTGGAGTTCAACACAATATGTAATTAACAAAAAAATTGTAATTTTAATCAATTGGAAGCAATAAAAATTATTAATCTTACTGGAAAAATTTGGGGTATTCTTTTAACAACCACATCAGAAAAAAGTGTCACCAATTCTGAAGCAGCATCTGCTGGAATATCTTCTACACTTATTACTTTGACACAAATATCATCCACCATATCATTAACAATGCAGCCAAGAGCTCTACAATAGACTTTGATGGGCAAAATTTCTATCCAAACTGTTTTTAATAATTCTAATTGTCGAATACATTGTCTCAGAGATCTTTCTGTTGTAGGAGGTAAATTAGGACCATGACCAATGGATGACAAACCTTAAGAAAATTTTTTCTGTTAACTGAATGATTTTAAAGCTAAAAATTTTTTTTGCACGTACCTGATTCGCGTAAAATGTCAAAAATTATATCTCGTTGATATTTCATATGATTTAAAAAACACTCTGAACCCACATGTCGAAGTAGTAAAACTTGATCAGTATAAATCATAGAAAACTCTTGAGAAGTTATTGGCATTTTTCTTTTATAATTTTGTGCTAATGTTAGTAAATGATGAGCAAGATAAATACAATTATTGTGAAATAAAGCTGTTAAAAAATATTACATCAGTACATACATTATAAAAAATTATGTATTTGAAAATTATTTATATAATTGATTAATAAAACCTCACCAACTTGTTGTGGAATAGTTTCCAAAAAAGTTTTGTGAATTTCTGGTACCAAAGCTGCATACATTTCAAATATATTTCGACTAGTGTAAAATAGTCTTAATGCATAATTATCAGAGTAATGACGTGCTTCCTCTAAAACCTCTTGAACTAAATTTAAAATTTCTTGTGCACTTTTACTAAAAACAACAAAAGCATTGTTTATTTACTTATTAATGAATACGATAGGATTTTCTTAAGAAACTAATTACCTTATTTGACATTCTGGTAAATGAAACATATGTTTGTTTAATCTTCTTTCAATCTCAATGTTATTTTCCGTATCTAAATTTTTGTTGCTTTCAAATTCTTCGATTTTGTTTGTTTTATACCTTATTGAGTCGTGAAGATCTTTTTTCATTATAGTTCTTGCCATTTCCAATAATTTTTCACATTTTTTATCAATGTATAATTTATCAATATTACTAGTATACATTGATAGAAATTTTTGATCTTCATTAATAAATTTAATTTTTAACAAATAATTTTGAAATTCTTCAATTTCTGAAACTGTAGATTTAAATGATTCTAGTTCTGAAGTTGACGTAGGAATTATTTTGGAAATACAATTATTAGTTAAAGTAGAAGAAAATTCAGGAAATAATAATGTTGAAAGTTTGTCTAAAAAATTTTCATCATTTTCTATTAAGATATCAAAATGTTTGTATAAAAATTCTAAAAATACTTTCAAGTTGTTCAACACATTTTTATATGGAGGACATTTTTTTCTGTCTAAAATTTCTACGGAAAATATTCTATCTGTGCTCTGTATTATACTGTCATATTGGACAATGGACTTGATAAAATGCACCAATATTTTAGTTGACAATGATTCTATAGATCTTGTCAATCTATTAATATAGTGGAGTGCTTGAATTATGTCAGTTAATTCGTCATAATCACACTGTATCTGTAAACTACGAAGCTTTGAATTCTGTGATTTATCACTACAACATACTTTTTCTTGCCATAAAGTAGTTATTTCTTGTATGAAATTATCAAATATCCTATGATATTCTTCCTTTATAGATGGATAAATTTCTAAATGCTTAATATCTGAACTATTTTCAATTATTAGGCTGTGCAATTTTACTAAAGTTGTAGCAATAGGTGTTTGTTGTTTTCTTTTACTGGACTTGCAAATTTCGATGTATTCAAAACTTTTGTGTATTTCTAATAATTGGTTTGTTAATTGAAGACTGTAGTTATATTCTCTAAATCGAGATGAAAGATTTTGTAATTCCTTGGATGAAGATGTTAAATTGGCTGTTATCTAAATAAAGAAGTAAGCAATTTTATTAATCTAAAAAATTAGTATAATTGAATTTAATTTGAATAATATTTACCTGATCATCAATACGAATTTGCAAAATCATCATTTCTTCAATAAGCTTGTCAGTTTTATTTATTAATACTTCATCAGGTTTAACATTGGGTTCTAGTTCAATGTACTTGTCCTTCATAGACTCACTAATGATTGATTTTAATTTCATAATCTCCTTTCTTATTATTTCTATCTTTTCAGAAAAATGTTTTTCTTTTCCATCTACATTTTATGATAAGTTAAAAATGAAATTTTTAATTTAAATATTAAAAAAAATACAATTTTAATAATTTGTTTACCTTTGACGGTTAGGACTTCACTGAGAAAAGATGACATGGTAACTAGTGTTGTAAATATTAAAAAGAAAATAAAAACTAGAAAAAATGTATAAAGCACTTTAAAAACAATGGATTTTATCTAGCTATTGTAGCCTAACTCTCGGACACATTGTTAACATTTAAATAAGATGAACAATATCGTTATTTTTGTTTTGTATTTTATTTCGTGTATGCGTGTACAATGGCCGGGGCCATTTTGGAAGTACTATATATATACAACTATATATAACGAAGTGCGATCGACTGGCACGCCATCAGATGAGGCTAAGTACGTAAATTTTGAATTAACAAAACAATAATAATTGTAAATCAAAATTTTTAAATTTTCAAGATCAACAAAAAAAAAAAAAAAAAAAACAAAGAAGAAAAAAAGTTTAAAATAAGGTTTAAACTAAGCTTAGCTCTTATCTATATCGATCAATATTGAGTAGCATAATTAACTCTTATAAGTAGAAACAGTCGTGCGTAAACAGACATCCCACAGGAAAAAAGTCTGCGCAGTAAGACTTATACAGATTTTTTTGCAGAGTTTTTTGCAGAAAAGTTTCTAGAGGCGAAAATCCTATAAAAAAGTCTGCAGATAAATCTGCACTAATTGTTTCTGCAGACTTTTTTCCTAAGGGATTA